>CM024573.1:19646302-19914511 GCA_014182395.1 Eucalyptus sp. ANBG9806169
GGTATAAAGGTCTCACCACCAACCGATGATGAGGATCGAGATCTACGGTTCACCACCAAGGCCTAAAGTTTCCACCAGCCAATGATAAAGGACTTCGGGATAGGAGAAGCTCACCACCAAGGCCTAAAGATTCCACCAGCCAAGGATAAAGGGCTTCTCTTGGCTCACCACCAAGGAGTGATCTATGCTCCAAGGGATAAAGAAACCAAAAGGAGTTATCCACTCTCCGAAGGAGTTCACTCAAACAGAGAAAGCCTCACAATTTCATTCATAAAATTCGTATCTCCCATACATTGATAGTTTTCCCCTATTTATAGGAGGATTTTAGCATTAGAAATATTAAAACAGACTTTAATGACCTAGGAACTTAAACCTTCAACTCTTGAACTGCATAACAATAAATACACCTAGGAACTTATGAAATGCAATTAGTAGTACGGAACTTGCATTCTTGAACTTTTTAGCTTTCCATATTCTTGAACCGTTGGCCTTCCGCATTCTTCGCGACCGCATTCGTAAACCTTAGCCTTCCCAAAATCTGAGCTCATCCCTTGACCGAAACAAATTCCTCCTGAAACTTCATCAATTGGTCATGCAAGATGTCTAAAATGGCCTCCCCATTGCTAGTTATCGACGTACCACAAAATATCGATAAGTAATTAATTATTCATTCAAAATGATCCATCAAGCACATAATGCCCAATTTCTTTATTGCCTTGGATAAGCATTGATAGTTCTGAGTTGGTCGATGGACCTACGTTGATGCTCCCGCATCACAACACCATGGCCGACCAAAACCAGAGTGTGCTTCGAGTGTGGCCAACAAGGCCATCAAATACAATATTACCCACATCGACCAGCAGAATGCAACCGCAACAATTGTGCGTGGGACAACAATCTGGAGCTGGATTGCAAATAACCCTAACCGAACCCCCAGCTTAAAAGAAAGGTGTATGCGGTAACTAGAGGAAGCGAAGGACTCCAAGCCATAATTACAGGTGCGGTCTCCTCACATGAGTATGTGCTATTTGATACGGGAGCTACGTATTCATTCGTATTCAGAACAATTTGTAAGATTTAGCTGGATTGGAATTGAAATCGTTAGAAACGGTTCTTAGTGCTTCAACCACTATGAAGGATAAGGTGTAATATGTTTTATGGTGTCAAGGGTGTGAGATAGTTATTAATGGGTGAAAGAAGTTCATAGATCTAGCTGTTTTGGCTATGTATAACTTTGACATCATGATTGGAATGGATTGGCTCAACAAAAGCACATTAAGATTTCAATCGATTTAGGTGTGAGGGGGTTTACGTTGTTGAGAGGAAGTGGGTTTTTTGAGTTCAATGGTCTCTAGTTCAAGGTGGACGGGGTTGTAGCGGTATAAGTTAAGGATGGATCACTCAATCTTCACCATGTATGGGTCAGAGAAATGAGAGTGTTCTTGATCTCCTTAACATTTGCTTATAGCTTATTAAGGTTGGAAGGAGAGGCAAGTGCATCCATACTTGGTGAAGTTAATTTTTCTGGACGAGGTGGACGAGGGGCCATGGTTCGTACCAGAGCCTTAAGATGTTTCCAGACTTTTATAGTCTAGAGAGCTGAGCAATCCTTTCTTTGAGCTTTGCTACTATTCTTTCATGGTCACTGTGACCAAAGGGGGCGATCTCTTCTTTTGTGATTGACCCATCCTTCTAGTGTTATCCAGGGCATCATCTTGTCCAATGTTTTCTTCCCAATCTCCACATTTGGCATGACAAGAGGTGAAACTTCAGAGTAATCAGTCTTGAGGTACTTGAAGATTTGTGTTACCAAAGCAACGTAGGGTAGTTTTCCTATCTTTCTTTTGGCCATGCGATACATGTAAATAAAAATCATGTGGGGGAACGAAAACTCTTCACATTTGTTCAAGATCACTCTTACCTCATATCGATGGACGTTGTTTGTGGAAGATATTTTCGACGAAGGCAAAGAGTGATGATCTTTTGAACGAAATTCATTTTGTGGGGAGAAGATTTAATGGGATAATTTCCCTAGAACTGTGGGCAAAGTTGAGTGTTTCTACAACAAAGTTGTAGGCCACATCAGATCTATTGGAATGATATTGAAAAACATTATTATACTCCGTTTGGATGATTTTAGCCAGTTCATCGAGAGTTACAATATGATTTTGTCCACGAAAAGTAAAAACAAAAGAGTCCCTATTTGGAAAATGAAGGTTTGAATAAAATGTTACTATGCGTTAAGGATAAACCTCCTCTTTCATGGACTAGAAATACTGGAGTCAAAGGGTTTCAAAATGCTCAAGCAGAAAAATCTATGATTTTCTAAGAAATCAAAATCAACGTAACAATTGAAGGATAATGCCTTGATCGTTGACGTGATGGTTTGCTTGTTCATGTTCCAATGAATGAAAGAAATCGGATTCAAAATTTGGATCATTTTCAAAACTAAGAGTAGGTTCGAAATTTTAAAATACCCGGTAGTTATCATCTTCACGACGCTTACCTCCCAAGGCTTCTCTTGTTTCTCTCTTGTGGCTGCACTTCCTTCAGGCTGTGAGATAATTGGCTCGAGGATGATTTCTACTTCTTTGACAACTTCCTTTCCTTTCTCTTGGGAGTAGCAAGTTCAGAGGTACCTTCCTTTTTTGGTTGAGGATTTTTAAGGTGAAGGTTGAGATAGCTTAACAGTTGAATGCGTTGGTTCAATAACTGGCTTTTTAGTTAGTGCTTGTTCACTTTTTAGGGTTTGCAATCCTATAGCTTCGAATTTGAGAAGCTTCTATAACTTCGATCCATGCGTTTCCATGAGATCGGTTAGGCCTTTCAATAGATTTCTTCAGAGTGCTTAAGCAAGAGCTGAAGGAGATGGAGTTGCTGTAACCAGTGATGCCATGGGTGATACAAGACCAATGTCTTTCTTTACAGGTAGTCACGATTCAAGGGTTTTTCCAACAGGGTTTCTTTTCCGTTGCCCGAGCAGTGGCGTGTTAGCAGTGGTTGACACACCAGCATGGGCCACACTTTGGCTTTGTGTGGCTTCCAACGATTCTACCTATTGGGTAACCTCATCTTTAGGGGTTTTAGATGATCGACTAGTGGTGCGAGAGGATTTCCTTACTTTTTTTGTAGAGGGGCAAGCTTTGGATGTTATGGATTCGAGTGATAAGGTGTTTGTGTGTAGAAGAAGCGAGAGATTTTGAGTAGATATTATAAAATAAGTATGAGAGGATAGATAAGAGGAGTGATAAAAAGGTGAATACTAGCTCTATAAATAGAGGCGGTGTATTATAGGAAGAGAGAGAGAGAGAAATTAGCCATTGTCTCATCAACAGCTATTTTCTTATCCATTATTATTTTTATTCAAATTTTATCGAATACATAGACATTAAAATTGAGTTTGTATATTCTATTATAATAGTCGTATTAGTTCTAGATAGGGTATAGACAATCAAAACGGTAATAAGTGCAGTACTTGTAATGGTAACTTTTTGAATTGATACACTAGGTGCATATCTGTTATTTCTTGTTGTACCTAATGTTTTCAACTAAATTGATACATTACCTAAGCGTTGTCATTCTAGAGCATTAAATATTCCTAGTTCAACCATCTATATATTCGAAGGATGGTTTGCTCAACAATTTGGTGATGATATCCTGCTAGCTGCGGTTTTAATTCTACAAATTGTATGCAGAAATCACCATTGTTAACAAGATCTCTAGCAAAGTGATGTCTTCTTACCTTGATGTGTTTGGCTCCCCAGGTAGGACTGGATTTCTGGTCAAGTTTATAGCATTGGTGTTATCGCACATGATGACAATACATTTCTCATATTTTTCCAAAATTACTGAATTGTTACTTCTTCAAAATGAGTCGAGCACAACAACTTCCAAGGGCAATTCAGCCTCAGTGATTGAGAGAGTAACTAAATTTTGTTTCTTTAAGAGATCAGCATGCTTCCTCACAGTTAACAAGTACTTGATGTACTTTTTCTAACTTTACAATATGTATTTTTTGGATACCAGATCCCTAACATTGAGTGGATCCAATGTATCGAATAATTCGTTTACAACTAATAGATGTGATTCTCTTGCATCTAATTGAAATCGAGCACATAAACACATACTAAATAAAAGTGAACCTACCATACTCCTATATAGCTTAGAGTCCATAGACTTACCTTTCTCATCATATGCAAGTTGATAGAGCAAGACATGGGTGTCTCTATTTTCTTGCATCCTTCCAAACCAAATTTTTTATTATTTCTCTTGCATACTTCTCTTGATGTATAAAGGTGCCTTCAAGACATTGCTTGATTTGGAGTCTGAGAAAGAAATTTAGCTTACCAATCAGGCTCATCTCGAATTCACTCTTCATCATTTTTGCAAAATCCTTACACAGCACGTCATTAGTAGCTCCAATGATTATATCATCAAAGTATAATTGAATGATACCTTTTTTGAATTCATGATCTGTCAAGAAATTACTTAATCTTTCATACTAGCCTCTTGGTACTTGCTGATACGAATTTTATGAATGAAATGGTGAGCTTTCCTCTGCTTGAGTGAACTCCTTCGAGAGTGGATAACTCCTTTCGGTTTCTTTATCCTTGGAGCGTAGATTGGTGGTGAGCCAAGAAGCCCTTTATCCTTGGCTGGTGGAATCTTTAGGCCTTGGTGGTGAGCTTCTCCTATCCCGAAGTCCTTTATCCTTGGCTGGTGGAAGCTTTAGGCCTTGGTGGTGAACTTCGTAGATCTTGATCCTCATCCTCGGTTGGTGGCGTGGCCTTTATACCTTGGAAGGAGATCGTTCTATCTTTGCTTATTCCTTTTTTGTTTCTTTACCATATACACTACTCCATACACTTAACCACAAAATCCCTTCTGAAAAATTTCATTTCCGGAATCACTCACCCCATCACGCATCACTTGCTTTAGTCCATAGAGTGCCTTCTTAAGTCGATAAACAACACCAAGTCTATCCATTTCTTCAAAACCTAGTGGTTGTTCAACGTACACCATTTTTCTATATAACCATTCAAAAATACACTTTTAACATCCATTTGATATAATATGAAATCATGAAAGTAGCCATAAGCTAATAATAAATGTATAGCTTCTAGCCTAACAACAAGGATAAGTTTCATCAAAATCAATACCTTCTTCTTGTAGGTATGCTTTGGCAACTAGTCTTGCTTTGTTACGTACAACATTACCTACTTCGTCAACTTTGTTCATGAAAACCCATTTGGTTCCTATTACAGTCTGATCTTTGAGTCTAGCAAGTACTTCCCAAACATCGTTGACTTTTTGTATTGATGTAATTCCTCTTGCGTAGCTTCAATTCAGCTTTCGTTTTCTAGAGCTTCTTCAACTTCCTTAGGTTCAACCCGTGATATAAAAGCTAAGGAGTTGATAATACCTTTGAGAGATGATCTTATTTTGATTCCTTCATCTACTTTTCCTGTTATTTGTTCCTAAAGATGTTCGGTGTTGAATCACCAATCTCTGGAGGATTGACTTTGCTTTGAAAGATCAGCTGGGGTTGTGATTTTCGTTGTTTATGAGCAACTGGTGCGTATATATGTATGACGTCTTCACTGTCATAAGTTTGTACTCCATTTTGATCATCCATGAAATTCACATTAATGGATTCTTCCACTACCTTTGAATCTTTGTTAATAGGCTTGACTTGTAGTAGAGTAACCAAGAAAGATGCCTTCAGTAGCTTGTGCATCAAACTCCTCAATATTGTCATTTATATTCTTTAAAATGAAACATTTGCATCCGAATACATGGAATTATTGCAGAGTAGGTTTTCTCCCTTTATATATTTCATATGGATGTGGCATCCAGAAAATTTAACAACCCTTGATTATGCGACGGTCCGTAATAGATCGAAGGAAGTATCGTCGGACCGTGCTATCGACACCACAACGGACATCGTTTTGTTATTATCATCGGACCGGCATGTCACGTTTAGTAATGGTCTGCTCATTAGATAAGTTATAGTCTTGTCGGAAAACTTTCACACGTTCAAGCGAGACCAAGACTCTTTCCAAATGATTCCCGACCCTGTCAACCCGAGTGGGCCAATGAAGAAACACCCAAGGATAGTCCACCGGGAATTTTCCTATTTTCGCATGTGCATGAAAATAGAAGACCTCAAATACTCCATGTACATTTATATTTTCTATCGGCAGCAAACAAAAGGAAAGAAATTGGACATGCGTGGGGTTGTCTTTCATTCAAGTTACCATACGAATCTACATGTAATTGACTAAATAAGTCAATTAAATTAAGGGAGCATCCAAGATCATGCACGTAGGAACGTGCATGGGTCAACAAAAGAAAGAATTGACCCATGCCACCGCCGTATGAAAGAAGTCGAACAAGGGGAGGAGTTGGCAACCAAGTCGTGCATGTAAAAGACACGTCTTTTCCCCAGCTGTCGATGCCCCTCGCTGCCACTTCCTTAGTTGACTTGGAAAGTCAACAAACGAAGCCACCATGGACGCGTGGAAGTGATGCAGCCAGCAAGGCCGTGGAGCTCAACCGAGCGGAAGCCACGCCCACCCCCAGCTGTCCTCGGTTTCTGCTGCCACCGCAACCCACATGCACTGACCGAGCTGGTCAACTAATCAAAGAACAAAATGGCTCGGGATTGAGGGAGGAAAGAGAATAACCGAGCAAGCGGGCGAGTGAGAGAGTAGTGAGCGTGCAGCGAGCAAGAGTGAGGGGAAAGGAAGAAGACCACCCTCTGTCCGTGCTCGTGCTCGAGCTGCTGCTGTCGACGCCGCTCGTCTTTGCCACTGTCGGGCCGCATCGCCAAACCAAACTCCCTAATCGTTGAGTCGTAGGACTTGAGGCAAGTAGAGTCCGTTAATCTACATTTTGTTTGCTGTGGTTTACTTGCTGTGATGATGTGTGATGCATGGTGGAATTCGAATGGAGTAGAGGTGAGTATTTTTGAAGATGAAGAAGCTGTGTTCTAAGTCTTGTATTCTGTTTTCTGAAGAAACAGTTTGTCCTTTGGTGAGTTCGTGGGTTGCATGCAATGTTTTACTTGAATTTCATTTCAACTTCTTAATAAAAGTTGTAGAGGACTTCTTGATGGTTAACATACTAAAATTTGAGACGAAATGGTCAAGTATTGAGTGGCAAAACCCTTTTTCTTCGAAAAGACTAGATCTGGAAAACTGCTCTTTGACCTCTTACGATTCTGTGAAGTTTATAAAATGTTCCAGTTCGAATTCGATTTCGTGCTCTTAATAAGACTTGTAGATAACATCTCAAGGAACAACATACTGAAATTTCATAATAAATGAACCAGTAATGACTAAGGAAATGATTTTTCTTCAACACGGGTAGATCTGGAAAACGGTACTGAGAACAGGAAAACTAAATCGATTTTAACTTTTAATTCAGAACGAATTGGACTTCGGTTTCTGCATGAAACTGGTACCTTTAGATCTTAATTACAACGTGTCCAAATTTCAGAATTTTCTGAGTTCATTTAGGGGTTCAATCGAAATTGTTTTCAAAACTGTGCAATATGAGCTGTTCGGACTTGGTAATGTTGCAATGCGTGGTCTATACTGTTTTGTATGAGACTCTTTTGGAAAAATTTTATGCATGAAATATCTTTATTTATATCTTATCTACAACATATTCAAATTTCTTAATTTTGAAGTTCATTTTCCTATTTAACAAAATGTTTCAAAAACTGTGCAAGTTGAACGGACAGAATTAGTAGTGCTGCGATGCGTGGTCTGTATTGAATTATATGGGGATCTGTTGGTGTAGTGTTCTTCATAAAGTATCTGCCTCTATGTCTTAACTATCACATGTTCGAATTTCATAATTTTTGAAGGTCATTTGGGTATTTAATCGAAACTGTTTCAAAAACTGTGCATGAGTAAGGCTAAAATCCCTTTTTCTGTGATGCATGGACCTATACGTTTTCTGTGAAGCTTTTTTTGGTAGGGTGTTCTTCACGAGAAGTGTTTCTTTAGACATTATCTACAATGTGTTAAATTTTCAGAATTTATTTTGATCGTTTACAAATTTTCCAGAATTTTTCACAAGCAGAACACATTCTGTTTAAAGCTGAAAACTGTTCTATTTAAAGATTATTTGATTTGTTATATAAATTGTGATATTTTGGGTTGTTATTCGTGCAATGATGTGGTGACATTCATGCATATCATATGACATCAAAAGATTGATGGATTTTTATGAATTCAATGAAGTTTTCAAACTATTGCATCAAATGATATCTTTCCAATGCATATCATATGATTTTAAAAAGGCTGATTTCAACCCTTGGCATTTTTGCAATCAAATGTGAATTTGAAAATGAGATATATGAGAATATGCATTGTAATGAGGATACCGTTGGAGGTGTGAGCCGACGATGCCCCGGGAGTGTCGGGATGCTCGGAGGTGTGAGCCGAATGCCCGGAGGTGTGTGCCGGATGTCCTCGGGAGTTTCGAGATGCCCGGTGGTATATGGTACGTAATTCCAGGGGAATGCCTAGTGGTATGTTGGTACGTAATTTCGGAAGCCCTGGAGGTGTGTGCCGGGGGGATTCCTCATGATGCCAGTTGGGATGCGAGATATCCGGGGGTGTGTGCCAGATGCCCGGAGCTGTGTGCTGGAGGTTCCTCGCGATGCCAGGTTGGGTGCGAGCGATAAATTGTGGGATGCAAACATTGGTCCCTGGGAAGAAAAAATTGATGAGATCCTTGTGAAAGATAAGAATGTTCAGATAAGAATTGAAAGATAAGAATTGAAAGTGAATCATGTGCATGGGTGTATGCATATGGCATGATGCATGATCTGCTTATGAAAGTAAATAGATGTTATTTGATATTGAAAATGCGATCATGAAGGTATGAATGGATCTCATGGTGATGTATGCTTGATAGCATGGATGATATGAATCATGGTGGTATATGCACATATGGCATGGAGACATATGCATGAATGCTTGATGATAAGTGCATGGTGATATATGCACATATAGCATGGGGATATATGCACATATGGCTTGGTGATATATGCACATATGGCATGGAGACATATGCATGAATGCTTGATGATAAGTGCATGGTGGTATATGCACATATGGCATGGAGACATATGCATGAATGCTTGATGATAAGTGCATGGTGATATATGCACATATGGCATTGTGATATATGTACATATGGCATGGTGATATATGCATGACTGTAAGGTAAGGTATGCTTGAATGCATGAATGATATGTGCTTTGTTCATGATACCTTGATTGTTCTGTTTGACGCATTGAGTAGTTTGGTGGATCTTTACCGCCGAGTGGTTGTACTCACCCATTTTGGGGATTAACATTTCAGACTAGATAAGATTCCTCTGCTGCCACTGCCACCAGTAGATAGATCAAGTGGTTGGATATGACCGCGAGGAGGAGGATAGCAAAGGAAGGAACTTTTGGACGCCGACACTGATCGATGGACTTTAAGTATACGACTGTTGAGGAGATGTCGGTCATCTTTTGAAGTATAGCCAAGTATGGAAAACCATGGCATTTCGATGTATCGACTAAAGATGTCCATCTGCTTTATGTAAATAAAAGTGTTCGGCTTTAACTTATAAAAGATGTTTAGTTGGTGTGCACTGTTTTCTGAATATAGGGAAGAGAGTTGTTGGTTATGCTTTCGTTATATGAATTGCGCAAGGGACCGATCTAAAAGATGTAAACCCCCACGGTTGTATGGACCTACCGCAATTGAAATGGTATCGAGCGACATGTAATTAGGGAAAGTGAAAGGTAAGCGGGCCCGTGGCGACCCTAACGGATCGGGGGCCGTTCGGGGTGCCACAATGGAGCCTTTTTTTATCATAGATCTCAATAATACTCTACCGAGAGTGTAGCATGCGGTGGCTTTAGCACAAAATAAGTAGGTGCATTATTTGCAATCAATATTATCCTTGCTATTTCTTGCAGTGATCGATTTCTTCTTCACCTACTTCATTTTATTAAGGACTATAAGCACTGGAAAAATTGTGTTCCACTCCATTTTCGTCACAATATTCATCAAAGTTTTGATTGTCAAATTCTCTTCCTTGGTCAGTTCTAATAATGGTGATGCCGTATCCCTTCTCATTTTGAACTTGTCCAGCAAATTTCTTAAAAGAATGAAATGCGTCATTTTTATGTGATAAGAACATTACCCAAATGAATCTTGAAAGTTATGTATAATGACCAGACAATATTTTATTCCTCCTAGACTTATTGTTCATGTTGGTCCAAATAGGTCCATATGCATTAACTGCAAAGATTTGTTGGTAGCAATACTTTTAGTAGATTTAAAAGAGCTTCTCACATATTTTCTCAATGTGCATGCATTGCATGTGTCACACTTGCTATAATTGATTTTTAGCAAAACCACAACAATACCTCTAGAAGATGTTGTCAATGTGCATGCATTGCATCTTCTGAATCTACTTTGCAATAATGACCTAATTTCTTGTGCCATAGATCATGTTCTTCCTTGATAGACATTAAACAATATAATTCCTCAAAATTTATGTCAAGTAAATAGATGTTGTCATACCTATTTCCAGTGAATGCTTGTGATATGTCCTTGGTAGTGCCTATACACTTACCTTTCTCAAGTTTTATTTTGTATCTTTTGTTACATAGTTGACTTATACTAAGAAGATTGTGCTTTAGACATTGTGCAAGTGGAACATCTTCAATAACTAGGTTTCCCAACCTTATGTTTCCTTTCTCAATGACTCTTCCTTTATCCTTTCCTCCAGATGTAACTGTACCTCCATCTACAATTATAAGCGTTATGAACTTGTTGGTGTCTCGAGTTATGTATCTAGAGCACCCGCTATCTAAATACCACTTGTTTTTCTTCAAGATAATCTGAAATAAAAGTAAATCTCATTTTTTTATACCCATATAAACTTGGGTTCTTTATGGTTAGATTTCAATTTAGGAGCGAGGGACCAGCCAGTTTTCTTGAACTTCTTCTGCTATTTTGGAAACTTCTTACCAATAACTTTGGTAAAATGTTTAACAAAATAAGTTTTGTAAAAATGTGCAAGAGGTCTATGCTTTGTGTTTTTTTTTTTTTTTTTTTGGTGAAAGTAAGAGAAGTCTATGCTTTAGTTTGTCTTTTGTTTTAGGAAAAGGATTCGTCTCATCTTCATTTCCTTCACGTCCAAGACGATTCTTATTGTAGTGTTGTAGTGAGGAATTTGGACAAAGAGAATGTACCGTAAAGTTTTTGAACCAAGAGAGAATTTGGTGCTGATTTTTGAAATTTCATTCTCGACATGCTCATTCTCAACCTGTAGGAGCTTTAATTGATTTATTTCAAAATCAATCTCTTTCTTCAGATTGTCAATGACAGTTTTGTCGATGAGGTTTTCAATGGTAAGATCGTGAACCTCCTTTTTTAAAAGTAGAAATTCGTTTTGAAGCTTTTTGGTGTTATTCAAATATTTCTTTGGAAAAATCTCAATCCATCATAAGATAGTTCAGAATCATTTATCTCATCTTCTTCTAGTTCAGGGTTAGCCTTGAGACAAAGATTTGCTTTTTCTTCATCACTTGTTTCATATTTAATGTCGCTCCATGTTTAAGCTTTTAGCACCTTTTTCTTTTTCTCGAATTTCCCTTTTCTTCTTAATGGATGGACATTCTAATTTTATGTGTCCAAACTTAGTGCATTCATAGCACACGATGTCCTTACCTTTGGATTGTTCCTCGTTCTTGTAAGGTTTCTTCTCGTCAACTAGATAATCTTTTTCCTTTGTAGTTTCCTCTCCTCATGAAGCTTTTGAACTTCTTTGTCGGCAATGCCATGTCTTTGTCTTCATCACTTTCTTCATCATCAGAGGACATTTCTCCACCTATATCATCTTGGTTAGTTTTAAATGTAATGACTTTCTTACCTTTAGAGTTACTTTCTTCATTTTAAAGCTCAACTTCATAGGACATGAATGTTCCTGTAAGTTCATCCAAGGTGATTGGTTGATCCTCATGGTTTCCTATAATGAGGTGTTGACAGTACTTCATTCCATGGGAAGAATTTGTAGCAATTTATTTACTTTCTCAGCATCTATGTAGATTTTTCCTTGAAGAGCAAGTCCATTCACTATTTCAGTGAATTGTGTGAACATTTGAGTTACTATTTCATCAAACTTCATCTTCAATAGCTCGTAGCTCGTAGCTCGTAGCTCTTGAGCAAGATTTTCTACTCAGTTTCTTTTAACTCTTTTTGTTCCTTCAAATGTTAGCATAATGCAATCCTAGATTTCCTTTACTGTATCACAAGAAAAGATTTTGTTAAATTCAAAAGGTGGTAATGTACAATACAGGAGGTGTTTTGTTTTACCATTAAGAGTGGCTCCTTTTTTACATTCTTTTGTAGTGTTGACGGCTATTGCATCCTGGCCTTCTTGTCGAACAGAAGCTCGTATTTATGGACCGTTTGCAACTACATTCCACATGTCTAGATCTGTGACTTCAATGTAAGATTTCATTCTTTACTTCTAATAGCCATAGTTGCTTCCATGGAAGTATGGCAATTTGTTGAAAGCTTGAGTATCAATAGTAAAGAAGCTATTAAGATTAGCCATAATAAGGGAATTTTTGTACTCAAAAGAAATACACTTCAAATAATGAGCTACAAAGCTTTTTTTTTATCAATTGTTAAGGCTAACAATACAACCTGGGGGGGTTAAATAAGTTGTTTTCAAACTTTGATGATCTTTTGCGGAAATTAGCTCATTATTAAATTAAGATTACCTCAATCTAATGTTTAAGCAAACGCTCTCCAACTGTATTCCAATGTATGTAAGTAAATGAAAAACAATGGGATATAAAGAGAGTTATAGCAGTTTGGCTTTTTCCTCATGGATGTTGCATGATCCTTTGATCCAAATATCTACAAACAACCTAATAAGTAAATTACTAAAGATAATTTGGGCGCCATCAAAATCACTCAAAGATGTTTTCTCCAACATAATTCTAAACCATTTTCTCAATTTCCTTGCCCTTGTCACCACAAAATTGATTATTCATTTATGCAATTTCTAATTGTTTTCAATAAAATGTATAGGGAGACATAAATAGTTCAAGTTTTGAATAGAACTCCATGTAACAATCGTGAGGGCAACCCTAAACTTGAGCTTGCAAAAGTAAATCTTCAAACTTGTTTTTTTATTTCCAAAAATATACAACTTCGAGTCACTATAGATCGTGGGATGTGATTGCAAAAATGTCGCAACTGATTAATAAAATCATGGAATCCAACAGCTCAACCATCGAAAAAAGTTATTCATTTATTATGATCATCCGAACAAGCATTTACCTAGTATTGCCCATTGTCATTTAAATCACATCTACTTTGCATGTGGCAAACAAATTTTAGTTCTTTTTATTGCAAGGATACTTGTTACACCTTTTTAAGTACTTCAACATACAAGTACCATTTTCAACATAGCACATGTACTTGACCCCACAATAAATGCAAAACACCTCAATTTACCCTTTCTCACTTTTTGCGTTACAAAAATGAAGCCAAACTGTTGATTTTCATTTATCAAAAGGACAAGTATTAGATACCTTAGTTGTGTTGGACACCTCTTCGAGGTCTTCTTCACCTTCATATTCTAGTAAGTCCATTACTGGATTCATAGCATCATTGGATTTGTCCACTTTCATTAATGTTTAAATGAATCGCTTGAATCAAGCAAAATATAGATTGGAGCCATCAAATCGGAAAACCCATCAAATTAAGCTTTTCTACAAGCTGTGAGATGGATTCCTTATGTAAACTAGGATAGCTATTAGAAATCCACTAAAACAAGCACAATTTTACAAGTTTGATGAATTTGTTTGTCCAAGTCTCACGAAAATTTAGTTTCAAATACAATTTTATGAGGAGGAACTACTGAAATCAAAGTGAAAAACAAAAAGGCAAGATAATAGAAAGGAAGTAAATAGGTTTTTCATGGAACAAAACGAAATCCCACTCCTGAATTACCATCAAAGGATTCACCAACTGATTTAATTTCAAATTGATGTTGATATGTAGGAAGAATCAAAAGCAGAACAATATAACAATAGAGGCCTTTCCATGACTGAAGAGAGGTTTCGAAGGAGAGATGAAGGACACTTACGAAGCAGAACAAGAGCATGAGTGTCAGACAAACACCACACGAACTGCAAGAGGGACGCAGGATGCGACTCACTGACTTAGGCTGCAAGCAAGAGAGGAAAAGATTGCAAGGCATGAGAGGCAAGTCGCGTGGATGGGAGGAGACTAGTTATTGGAGAAGCAGAGATTAGGGTCTTCTATTGATCGGGAACTGAACCAACGCCTCTAGAATCGCCCAAAATCGGCCAACACATTTTAGTCTAATCTAGGCAATTCCCGATTTGGGCGATCCTCTATGCTCACTCCTACTTCACCATCAAATGCGAAGATCTGCGATTGGTTCCGGCATTTTCATCTTAAAGGGGATGATAAAACCGAGTTGAGTTAAGGTTCGATCTTGTGTCTTTGCCTCTCTTATCTTCTCTTTCACTTAATTATGGTTTTCTCTGGTCCGCTAAGCTTAACTGTAACAAGTTTTTTTTAGCTAATCACAGCCTGTATTACTTATCCACTATGCTCGTTCTCCTCGGTACATCGTCTTACGGATTGGCCCCATTTAGCCTGAATTTCAGTAACTTGGCTCGATTTAGAGGAGGGTGACACAAGGCTTGAGGCATGTGTCTCTATAAAAGACCTGTTAGGAGATATTGAATCGAAACTATGCGCAACTACACCCAAAGATTAGAGAATGGTGGCGCCAACGATCGCACAAAAGATCCAGGATGAAGATGAAAATTTTAACACGCAGAGAAGTAACATAGGACCACGTGCGCTTTGGGAACAAACGCTTAGGAAGACCTAAAGCCTAAATGGGAGTAAGCTTGCAAATCGTGGACATAACAAAAAAAGGGCGGGAAAAAAAAACAGTAGATAAAGATAGCCATGGAGAACAATTAGTCGACCTCCTCAATCTTAGGACCAACTCCGCTTCCACCAGTAGCAGGACCATCATCGTCCATTCCTGCACCCATGTTGGCACCAGCACCTTGGTACATCTTGGCGATGATGAGGTTGCATATGCTCTCCAACTCCTTCATCTTGTCCTCAAACTCGTCAGCCTCGGCCAGCTGGTTGCCATCCAACCATTGGATGGCCTACTCGATGGCATCGTGATTCTTCTTCTTATCAGCAGGCGGAAGCCTGGTTCTGATCTTTTCGTCCTTAATGGTGTTCCTCATGTTGTAGGCGTAATTCTCCAAGGCGTTCTTAGCCTCAACCTTCTTCTTGTGCTCTTCGTCCTCAGACTTGTACTTCTCTGCCTCTTGAACCGTCTTCTCAATCTCCTCCTTGGATAGCCTTCCCTTGTCATTGGTATTGGTGATCTTGTTCTTTTGACCAGTGGTCTTGTCCTCAATAGACACGTTCAAGATACCATTGGCTGTCATTGTCTCGCTGGATTCTCTAGAAGTTTGAGGACTCGCTCCATTTGTTGCTAAAGATTTTGGATTGCACGATCTCGCCTTTCGTTGTGCGCTTGCTTTAGAGTCAAGCCTCTTGGAACTTGATCATCTATAAGGAATTTGTAATAGAAGAAAGAAAGGAATTACTCAAATGAGTTGAACATTGAGCTCTGATACCAATCTTTTGATGCGTGATGGGGTGAATGATTCCATAACGTAAATTTTTCAGAGGCAATTTTTGTGGTTAAGTGTATGGAGTAGTGTATAGTATGTATACAGGAAGAAACGAAAGGGAATAAGAAAAGATAGAGCGATCTCCTTCCAAGGTATAAAGGCCACGCCACCAACCAAAGAAGAGGATCGAGATCTACGAAGTTCACCACCAAGGCCTAAAGCTTCCACCAGCCAAAGATAAAGGACTTCGGGATAGGAGTGTTAGGGAAATCCCTTATGATGTTTTGAAGATGACAAAATAAATAAAATGCTACTAACATGTTTGATGGTTGAGTAATAGACTATGCAAATGATTGAACATGTAAAGGATATTGTCAAAGTCTGAAGACGGCCAGAAGACTGAACGGAACACATGTCCAAAGTATATTTTGGAGATTTCCAGATTTCTGTGTCAAAGTCTGAAGACTGCTAGACTTTAGTGTCAAAGTCTGTTCTATATCAGAAGACAGACTCTATGCTGAAACTGAATCAGAAGACAGACTCTATGCTGAAGCTGAATCAGAAGACAGACTCTATGCTGAAGCAGAACATAACAGACTGTGTTCAGACCTTAAAGCTAAATCTTTTCAGACCCAGATTGCAAAGTCTATCGCAGTCAGACTCAGATTGTAAAGTCTATTACTCTCGACTTTACATCCAGACTCAACGAACGTAACTCAAGCCCAAAGATATAACGGCTAGTGATCTGGTTTGGATTCTACATCAAGATTGATTTGATTGATTCAATCTAATTGATTGACAATTAGATCTTGAAGACAAGAACTTTCTATACGAAGAAGCTTTACTTATGGAAACCAAGATTTCGTTTGTATGGGCGATCGGAATCAATTTGGGATTCTATCTTTGTCACTCAACGGCTACCAAATCTTTTGATACATGGCTGTCCAATGGGTATATTGGAAGACGATCCTCGGGATACTGTCCAACGGCTAGTTTTGGAAGTGGAGGAGTATTTAAGGAGATGAAGGACCGATGAGCAAGTAAGAGACGGAGCGTAGAATTTATAATTCTAAAGTCTGAGCGATCTTCTATCATACACTTGTCTCTCGTGAGCTTAAACGTTTGTGATCTTGAGAGAAATACCAAAAGAGTGACTTAGTGAGATAGTGTGATCTACTACTAAGTGTTTGCACTCAAAGTTGTAATCTCTTGTTGATTGCATAATGGAATCCAGCCAAGAAGGCTATTAGCGTGGGAGAGTGGACGTAAGCTTGGATTAAGCCGAACCACTATAAACATTGTGTTCTTATTCTCTTCTCTAAACTCTTTGTTGTGTTAAAGTCTGATCTCGCTCAAAGTCTCGTTGTTCTTCGACTTTGCTCACAACTTATTTTATTCCGCATATATTTGCCAAGGTTTTGTTTAAACACCTATTCACCCCCTCTAGGTGTTGTTACTAGTCCTCTCAATTGGTATCAGAGCCAAGTGCTCGGTTTATAAAAGTGTTTTTACTTTTGAGCTAAAGATATTTTATGGCTAGTATCTTGGCACCAGGACTTATGGAGGGACAAAGCAACACAAGGCCACCATATTTTGATGGAAAGGAATACAACGTGTGGAAGAACAAAATGAAAGCATTCCTAAGATCCAAAGATCCCTTGCAATGGGATGTTGTGGAAAGAGGAATCAATCCCACTACATCAAAAAAAGAATGGCAAAGACAAAGAAACCAAACCCCCTGCTCCTATGTCTCGGACGGAGATGTCCAAAAGAGAAGTGCTTGATGCAAAAGCTATTTATTCTTTATATTGTGCATTGTCTCCTGCTGAATATAATATAATCTCTTCATGTGAAACAGCAAAAGAAGTTTGGGATAGACTTCATGTTACATATGAAGGGACTGATCGTGTAAAAGAGACAAAAGTAAACTTCCTGCTTGGCAAATATGAATCCTTCAAGATGAAGCAAGGAGAGTCGATTGGAGATATGTTCAATCGTTTTACAGAAATTGTAAACGGATTGGCATATCAAGGTCATCCAATTTCTTCTCCAATGAATGTCAACAAACTCTTGCGAGGTCTCTCAAAAGATTGGAACCATGTCAAGACTTCAATCCGGGAAACTCAGAGGATTATGCAACTCTCCGTTGATGAATTGATTGGCACTCTTCAATCCTATGAAGTGGAACAAATCAATGATGAAGATCCCGAAGGTAAGAAGTCCATCGCTTTAATATCTAACTCTGATTTTGATGATACAGATTCAAAAAATGATATGGACGATTTTAAGAACTTGCTTTTATGATCAAGAGATTCAAAAAGCAAAGTAGAGAAGGAAGGAAATTCAATGAAAGAAAACAATACAAGCAAAATGGGCAGAAAAGAACCATGAAAGAAGATGATGAGCAAGGATATATATGTTGATGGCACATTCAGAATCAAAGTCTGACTCAGACACAAACTCAGAATCCGATGAGGAAATCAAGGTAAGCAATTCAAAAATTCCTATCAAAGTCTCAAAATATATAAATGAGCTTTGCTTAAATCTCAAATCTTATCTTAAAAGGATCTCCGAACTTAAAAAGGAGAATTCTCGGCTTAGGCAACAAGATCTTTCTCAAAAAGAAAAGTTTGAAATTTTGCAAAAAGATTTTCTACAAATAAAAGAAAGTCGATATTTACTTGTCAAAGAAAATGATTTTTAAAGAAAGAATTTTCAAATATTTCAACAAGATTTTCAAATGGATCAAAAACATTAGAGCATATCCTTTCTATACAAGTTCCTTACTATAATAAGTCAGGACTTGGTTTCAATAAGGAAAGTGATTCTCTAATAGATTTTCCTAAAGTCAAGGAGAGACTCAAACAAAGACCTCCTAAACTTGCGTACAAGAATCATTTTCAAAAGTGTTTACAAAACCTGTTGGTCGAAATGCCCTCAAGTGTTCAAATTGTGGAGATTTAGAATACTTTGAGAAAGAATGTCCTAAAGTCTAGAGATCTATTAAGGATAATTGGGTAAAAATAGCAAACTCTACTAACTCTCATGGACCCAAGAAAAAATGGGTACCAAAGAAAAGATGAGTTGTTTTTGCAGGAAATAAAAGAAGAGAAGAATGAGAGTTTGGTAAGGAATGTATATATTTTTATTCTCAATTTGGTTTGAGTGCACAATTTAAAATTTCTCATTATGCTTGATATTCGATATATCCTTGGTTGATTCAGATTTTATAATGATCATATTTTTTAAGAAAGAATCGTGTGATTTATTTTTGTGATTCGTAAAGTTGAGATTTGATTTGATATGTGTGATTATTTTTGATATCTTGCTTAGAGACAATTGAGTTTATTTGATATTATAATCTCAGATTTTGTCATATTTTGCAAAGTGAAAATCTGTTTTGTGCAATGTTAATTATGCAAGATATTCTTATATACTCAATGATTTTATTCTCTCTAATTTTATTATGCTATGACCAAGTGAGAATTTCTTTTTTAAGATATTATTGAGATGTTCTTTCCTTAAATAATATGTTATGATGAGTTTGGAAAGAATATTTGATTATGGAGATTTTATATTTTGCTCTAACGTCTTGGAAGGATCCAAATTGATGGATACCAAAAAGGGAAATGAGTTGATTGCAGGAAATTCTATAAGGGAAGAACGATCGTGAATCTACGTAGATTGTGGTACAATCTGAAAAATTATCTCTTACAAAGATTGGTAATGTTTTTTTCAATGGTATATTGCAAATATATACCTTGGGTAAGAGAAATTTTTTTCCTGCCTTGGAAATCTCTACATACATTTATCATGATTTTATATGATTGCCTATGAATTATATATTGCAAATATCTCTTGTCATAAACATAAGGCATTGCATTTTTAATTGATTTGGCATGTGATAGAAATATCTACTTTCTTTTTGTGAAATGCATTTATAATATATTTTTGAGTTTTACGCTCAAGCAAATCCTTTTAATCTCGAAATATATTATTGCATATTCATGGATATACTTGCTATATTCTTAGAAGATATCTTATATCTAGCAAGTTTTGATCCGCAAATCGGAGGAAAGTATTACATGATATTTTTGCAAGGATTGTTATCCATTATACAAGATTTTGCAGGTGGCAATAGAATCTTCCATATGGAATTTGGAAAGCTTGATCAGAAAATTATGAAGATTCTATACTATCTCCTGGAGGCTAAAAAATTCTATTCCTTGCGCAAAACTCTTGCTTATTGAGGAAATCCCTTATGTGTCATATGAAAGTTTATTTGTGCAAAAAGTTCGTTAAGTTGATGCAGGTTAAATTCGAGACGAGCTTGATTGAAGATTTTTGCCTCGAATTTCAAAATGCAAGTGATCGTTGCGGATGTTGTTGCTACAAAGGGAATAATCGAAAAAATATATTCTACTCAACGTGCACAAGCAACAATTGTTTCTATTCGCAAATATTGTCATGATGACAGGGGGAGAAAGCGAATCCAAAAGAAAAAGGAAAGAATCGTGATCATCTCAAAAAAGGCAACAAATTGAGGGGAGCTTTGATCAATTATGGAAAAATCTTTTTGAATTGATCGTGATCTTGTTTATTATGGAATATCGGAAAAGGTAAATGTGTTGGAACTTACCAAGTTCTACAAAATCCGGTTAGTGCATTTTTGTTTTACCTTTTGTCATAACAAATCTTTTAAAGTATTATCTTTTTATTATGACAAAAAGGATAAGTGAATTTTATAATGCATCCGTGATTTTTATTTGCCGATATATATGATCGAAGTGAGCTATATTGCATATTTTTAATATTCGATTTATAAAAGCTGATTTTTGGAAATCATTTGTTATCGTTTTATATTCTCTACGTCATTCTATTTCTATCGTTATCGCTTTTTGATTATGACAAAAAGGGGAGAGAATATGAATATGCATATGTGTTGATTGGTTAATATTATTCATTGCATAATATTGAGCTGCGATTATTTTTCTATATATTGTTATGCTCAATCTATTTGTTATATTTTGATATCCTTTGATTTAAATTAATATTTTTAAAAGCGTGTTTACAAATCTGCATATTCATATATTGTTTTGCCATCATCAAAAAGGGGGAGATTGTTAGGGAAATCCCTTATGATGTTTTGAAGATGACAAAATAAATCAAATGCGACTAACATGTTTGATGGTTGAGTAATAGACTATGCAAATGATTGAACATGTAAAGGATATTGTCAAAGTCTGAAGACGGCCAGAAGACTGAACGGAACACATGTCCAAAGTATATTTTGGAGATTTCCAGATTTCTGTGTCAAAGTCTGTTCTACATCAGAAGACAGACTCTATGCTGAAACTGAATCAGAAGACAGACTCTATGCTGAAGCTGAATCAGAAGACAGACTCTATGCTGAAGCGAACATAACAGATCAGTGTTCAGACCTTAAAGCTAAATCTTTTCAGACCCGGCTTGCAAAGTCTATCGCAGTCGAGACTCAGATTGTAAAGTCTATTACTCTCGGACTTTACATCCGGACTCAACGAACGTAACTCAAGCCCAAAGATATAACGGCTAGTGATCTGGTTTGGATTCTACATCAAGATTGATTTGATTGATTCAATCTAATTGATTGACAATTAGATCTTGAAGACAAGAACTTTCTATACGAAGAAGCTTTACTTATGGAAACCAAGATTTCGTTTGTATGGGCGATCGGAATCAATTTGGGATTCTATCTTTGTCACTCAACGGCTACCAAATCTTTTTGATACATGGCTGTCCAATGGGTATATTGGAAGACGATCCTCGGGATACTTGTCCAACGGCTAGTTTTGGAAGTGGAGGAGTATTTAAGGAGATGAAGGACCAATGAGCAAGTAAGAGACGGAGCGTAGAATTTATAATTCCAAAGTCGAGCGATCTTCTATCATACACTTGTCTCTCGTGAGCTTAAACGTTTGTGATCTTGAGTGAAATACCAAAAGAGTGACTTAGTGAGATAGTGTGATCTACTACTAAGTGTTTGCACTCAAAGTTGTAATCTCTTGTTGATTGCATAGTGGAATCCAGCCAAGAAGGCTGTTAGCGTGGGAGAGTGGACGTAGGCTTGGATTAAGCCGAACTACCTATAAACATTGTGTTCTAATTCTCTTCTCTAAACTCTTTGTTGTGTTAAAGTCTGATCTCGCTCAAAGTCTGTTGTTCTTCAGACTTTGCTCACAACTTATTTTATTCCGCATATATTTGCCAAGGTTTTGTTTAAACACCTATTCACCCCCCTCTAGGTGTTGTTACTAGTCCTCTCAAGGAGAAGCTCACCACCAAGGCCTAAAGATTCCACCAGCCAAGGATAAAGAACTTTTTGGCTCACCACCAATGAGTGATATATGCTCCAAGGATAAAGAGACCGAAAGGAGTTATTCACTCTCTGAAGGAGTTCACTCAAGCAGAGGAAATCTCACTATTTTCATTGATCAAATTCGTATATCTATACATTGGATAGTTTTCCCTCTGTTTATAGGAGAATTTTAGCCTCAGGAAATATTAAAAATAGATTTTAATGACCTAGGAACTTAAACCTTCGACTCTTGAACTACATAACAAGTCGTACAAAATGTCGAACCGGTCACCCTCTTAAGAAATTGATGGGTTTTGAAACAGTATACTCCAATATCGCCGCTAGACTCCTAGACAAAGTCGTTGAATTACAGATGGCCAACAGTCCATAGGGAACATGTACATAAAGCATGAGTTGTTGCAACTATTCTTCCTCCACCGTACTTTACTCTCAGTTATACATCAGGCGAGTACAACGCGCGTGCTTGCAACTTCGAGCCTAGACCTCAAAATACGAAAACACCAATTTTAAACGACATCCAGTAACAAATAGCGATTCGCCAGCACGATAAGAGTACAAGAACCTAATAAGCTGACCACCAAGCATAAAAGTCAACTGGCGAGCAACACCAAAATATTTATAAAAAGACAAGTGCCTACCCAGGAGGACCATAGACAAGCCAAATCTGGAAAATATATATATGTACATACATACATACATACATACATACATACAGTGACTACTCAGATTTACAGCATATCACGAAGAAAAACTGCAACGAGCGCTCCTAAACACAGCACGCGCGCCATAACATCGTGATCTACGAGGAAAACAACATGCACTAAGTCAAAGTAAAGGCTGCAAAAAAACCATAGATCAGCCCGTCTTTGAATGAAGCCTTGATCCAACAAAAACAATCTACTGATCCACCAACAATACATAAAACCAGGTCCTAGAAATCGGATCTCACCGTATAGACCTGGTTCTTGGCGGCGTCGCCGATGAGGCGCTTGGTGTCAGTGAACCCCACATACGACGGCGTCATCCGGTTCCCCGGTCGTTGGCAATGATCTCGACGTGGTCATGCTGCCACACCCCCGACGCAGGAGTAGGTCATCCCGAGGTCGATCCCGATGACCGGACCCTCACCTTTACCGGCCATTATGCGGTCTCTCTCTCTCTCTCTTAAGGGTTGTGTCGACGGAGAAGGACGCTTGAAGGAGAAGAATGGAAGGAGGCATCGAAGAAGGCACAAGCTTGAAGCTTGAAGCTAGGGTTGCTAAACGAGGGAGAGTGGTGGGGGGAGCAGCGAGGCTTGTATAGGGGCCGGGGAATAGAGCTCCCAGAATGTTCCGTAGCTCGAATCTCATTGGCTGTGGGACCGGCGGACGGGCCGCATTGTTTCCATGTTCTTCGGACTGCGGAGACTCTCTCTCTGTCTGGGTCTCGATGAAGTCGCTTATTATTTTGACATACTTCATCTCCACAAGCTTATTATTTCACATTAGTCTTACTCCCATAGACTTGAGCTTAATCTTTAGAAAGTTGAATGATTTATATTAATTTGTCCCAACCTTTATAGATAAATGTAATTTAATCGATTGATTTGATGCATTGACTTCTTTTAAAGGCATGTCATGCCATTACAATCATTCAAATAAGTCAACATTAATTCGTCAATTGAATCTTTCATGGAGTTAAATTTAGGAGGTACACATGAAAAGAAAAATGTGCAATCATATACTTACATAGGAAACTCGTTGCCAACTATTTGTTTCTTGTTGTATCTCCTTAAGAGATCTCTTTGCTTAAAAATTATTTTTTCTTATCTGTAGCGTAAATGCAACGCTATTACCGAATTATTGATTAAATGAAAAAGGGCAGACTTCAAGGAGCAAGAAGAAGCGACATCAGTGGCTTTTTGGGCTTCTCCGCCGTGCAACTCTCCGGCCATCCAAGGCAACCTCGACTCAGAAATCGCCAACAACCTCATATTGTCACCCGCATCTGCAGAAAGCGACTCATCGGGCCATATGATGGCGTGAGTTCAGTACATTCCCAGCCGGAGGTCATCTTCATCACCAAGTCCACGGACCGTACCTAAGCACCTTGTTTGTCATGTTTGGTGGCTTTCCGTGCAATTTCGCTATGTTGTTAGCTTGTTCAACTTTTTCCTTTTTCTTTAAATGTCCATCAAAATGACTTCTCGTACATATCTTCTAGAATTTACATTTTAAAATAGATTATAATATTTTAAAGGTTGTGTGGAAAATTCTTTTCTTTTGGAAAAAGGAAACAATGCTCCATAAATTATAGGTAATTACGTTTAAAAAGTGGATCCATCTTTTTCGTTTCTTATAGGTAATATTATCTTAATCTTTCAATTCAATGAGCTAAGTACTAGAGCAATTTATGCACGATAAAATAATGTTGTGCTCGAATCTTAATATTTATTAGTAGTCTATGTTATTATGAAACTTTAAATTAAATGGATTTCTTTAATTTCAGAAGAATATAAGATCACACAAAGCGCTAATAGTTGTTTCTGTAATTTCAAGCAAGGTATATTTACATGGCCATGATTCTAAAAGTCTACCAGAGAGAATTAGGCATTTTAGGCAACGTTCAAAGTAGGACAAACTAGGATTACTTAGGACGTAGTCAAGATTAGACATTCAATGGAAGATAAACGAGGATTAGTAAGATTTCGGAAAAATCAACGTTCAAAGTCTATCGACAATGCTTATACAGATACGCTAGTTCAAAACGATATTGTTGATAAAGTACAGCCATGAGTAGCCTTCTCCATCCCTTGCATTCTCACCTCCTGTATCAGCGAAAGTTGAGCGAAGACTGCCGTCGCGCCCTTTCATGTGGTCTGTGCCAGAATGACATCAGCGGACCGATTTCCGTCTATGGCTGCGAACAGTGTCGGTTTTATCTTCACAAACTCTGCGATGAATTGCCTCCTCGGATCCGACACCCACGTCATGCCGACCACCCCCTCGACCTCCAAGTGGGTGAACAGGGTGACCATGTGATGCGTGATGGGGTGAGTGATTCCGGAAATGAAATTTTTCAGAAGGGATTTTTGTGGTTAAGTGTATGGAGTAGTGTATATGGTAAAGAAACAAAAATGAATAAGCAAAGATAGAACGATCTCCTTCCAAGGTATAAAGGCCACGCCACCAACCGAGGATGAGGATCGAGATCTACGAAGTTCACCACCAAGGCCTAAAGCTTCCACCAGCCAAGGATAAAGGACTTCGGGATAGGAGAAGCTCACCACCAAGGCCTAAAGATTCCACCAGCCAAGGATAAAGGGCTTCTTGGCTCACCACCAAGGAGTGATCTACGCTCCAAGGATAAAGAAACCGAAAGGAGTTATCCACTCTCCGAAGGAGTTCACTCAAGCAGAGGAAAGCTCACCATTTCATTCATAAAATTCGTATGTCCCATACATTGGATAGTTTTCCCCTGTTTATAGGAGAATTTTAGCATTAGGAAATATTAAAAACAGACTTTAATGACCTAGGAATTTAAACCTTCGACTCTTGAACTGCATAACAATAAATACACCTAGGAACTTATGAAATGCAATTAGTAGTACGGGAACTTGCATTCGTTGAACTTTTAGCTTTCCGTAATCTTGAACCGTTGGCCTTCCGCATTCTTCGACTGCATTCGTAAACCTTTAGCCTTCCCAAAATTCGAGCTCATCCCTTGACCAAAAACAAATTCTCCTGAAACTTCATCAATTGGTCATGCAAGACGTCTAAAATGGCCTCCCATTGCTAGTTATCGACGTACCACAAAATATCGATAAGTAATTAACATTATTCATTCAAAATGATCCATCGAAGCACATAATGTCCAATTTCTTTATTGCCTTGGATAAGCATCGATGGTTCGAGTTGGTCGATGGAGCTACGTTGGATGCTCCCGCATCATCCTCCCGGGTTGTTTGAGATTTGTCCTCAAATCTAGAAAGTTTTCATCCTCTAAGTAAGGAGAAAGGTCTCCCACGTTGAATGTTGCCGAGACTCCAAATTCTCCAGGAAGGTCTATCTTGTAAGCATTGTCACCAATTCGCTCAATAACTTTAAAGGGACCATCAGCTCTAGGCATGAGCTTGTTCTTTCGTCGAAATGGAAATCTCTCCTTCCTCAAGTGAAGCCATACAAGATCACCCGGTTGAAATTGAGTCTTCTTGCGATGTTTATTAGCTTTCTTCTTGTAAGATTCGTTGGCCTTTTCGATCTTGGATCGAATTTGCTCATGGAGCTTCTTCATCGATTCAGCTCTTTTCTTGCCATCAAAGCTTACTTGAGAGTTAGATGGAATTGGAATCAAATCAATGGGCGTGAGAGGATTAATTCCATACACAACTTCAAATGGCGATCGACCAAGAGTATAACTCGGTGATCGATTGTAAGCAAATTCAGCATGTGCAAGCTTTAAATCCCAATCTTTCAAAGATTTACTCACCATACCACGAAGAAGAGTGGTTAGAGTACGATTTGTTACCTCCGTTTGGCCATCGGTTTGTGGATGATAAGCCGTGCTGAATAAGAGTCTTGTACCAAGCATTCTCCATAGAGTCCTCCAGAAGTAGCTTAAGAACTTGGAATCACGATCCGACACAATGGTCTTTGGTACTCCATGAATGCGAATAATCTCTTTGAAATATAATTCAGCAATATGAGATGCATACGGGTCTTGTGACATGGCACAAAATGAGCCATTTTAGAGAACCGATCGACGACGACCATGATAGCATCTTTCCCTCTTTGAGTTCTTGGTAGAGCCACAATGAAATCCATGCTAACATCTTCCCAAGGCTGCAATGGTACTGGAAGTGGAGTATACAAACCTTGATGGAAATGGCTTTTTGATCTTTGACAAGTTGCACACCTTGAGATGATAGAATGCACATCTGCACTCATCTTTGGCCAATAGAAATGCTCTTGAAGAACCTCAAGAGTTTTGTTAATGCCAAAATGACCAGCCAATCCTCCACCATGCGCCTCTCGAATCAGCAATTCGCGAAAAGAACTCTTCGGCACACATAATCGATTTCCTTTAAAAAGAAACCCATCTTGCAAAGAATATGTACCTTGAACTCCCGCTTGCAATTGTTGATGATGGATGAGACTCCGCATCTTCATAATAGAGTTCTTTCATTGATTGAAATCCAAGAATCCTAGAGTCCAGAATAGCAAGCATAGAATATCTTCTCGATAAAGCATCTGCTACAACATTTGTGTGGCCAGGTTTATATTTTGAGACAAAAGAAAAGGATTGAAGAAATTCTACCCATTTTGCATGTCTCGAATTAAGCTTGCGTTGGCCGCTAATAAACTTAAGCGCCTCATGATCGAATGAAGGACAAATTGCTTTGGCCTCAAATAATGACTCCAATGATCAAGAGCTCAAATAATGGCATAGAACTCTTTGTCATAAGTTGAATAATTCCTCTTGGAATCGGTTAACTTCTCGCTGAAATATGCCAATGGTTTTTGTGCTTGGACAAGAACAGCGCCAATACCAACTCCGCTTGCATCACACTCAACTTCAAATACTTTATCAAAATCAGGAAGTGCAAGAATAGGGGACTCACAAAGTTTCTGCTTGATTACCTCAAAGGCGTTATGAGCAGCCTTTGTCCATTCAAAAGCACCCTTCTTCATGCATTCAGTTATTGGGGCCATGACGGTACTAAAGTTTTTGACAAAACGTCGATAGAAAGAAACAAGGCCATGAAAACTTCTTACATCAGAAATGGACTTCGGAACCGGCCAAGTCTTCATAGCCTCCACCTTGGCTTGATCAACAGATATTCCATCTTTGGAAACCACATAACCAAGAAACACAATGCTTGGAGAGAAGAACTCACATTTCTCCATTTTAGCATATAGTTTTCGTTCTCTCAAGACATCAAATACCTGTTTTAAATGGGAGATATGCTCCTCCTCGTTCCTACTATAAACAAGAATATCGTCGAAATAAACAACGACAAATTGACCAATAAAGGAACGAAGAACCTCGTTCATAAGTCTCATGAAGGTACTCGGAGCATTAGATAATCCGAATGGCATAACCAACCACTCATAAAGGCCTCCCTTGGTCTTGAAAGCCGTCTTCCATTCATCACCTTCTCGCATTCTGATTTGATGATAACCACTCCGCAAATCTATCTTTGAAAACACAGAAGAACCATATAATTCATCAAGCATATCATCAAGTCTAGGTATAGGGTACCTATACTTAATGGTGATGTTGTTGATGGCCCGGCTATCAACACACATTCGGTATGTACCATCCTTCTTAGGTACAAGTAGAGCCGGAACAGAACATGGACTCATGCTTTCTCGAACGTATCCTTTGACGATAAGTTCATCGACTTGTCTTTGCAACTCCTTAGTTTCCTCTGGATTGCATCGATAAGCTGGCTTGTTTGGTAGTGGAGCACCGGGGATCAAATCGATTTGATGCTCAATACCTCTTATGGGAGGTAATCCAGGGGGCAAATCCTCTAGGAACATATCTGCAAATTCTTTCAACAAGCAATGCATATTTGGATGTATGGGTCGCTCAATCACACTCTTTTTCTCGACCACAAGCAAAGCAAATACATTCTTTTGTTTGCTAATGGCTCTCTCAACCCGTGTCTCACTCAAGAACATATTTTCCTTACAAGTGTTTCCCTCCCGGGTTGATTATTATGTATTGAAGAAGGATTCAACGGTAAAAGAGTGATGTATTTATGTTCTTATGAAAAGAGTATGTGTTTTTCCGACCATCATGCGTAGCATTTATATCAAATTGCCACGGTCTACCCAATAACAAATGGCATGCCTCCATAGGAATCACATCACAAACAACCCGATCTCGATAGTTCTTCCCAATTGAAAATGATATAAGAACTCTTTTGGTTACCTTGAGTTCATTCCCTTGATTGAGCCATTGGAGCTTGTATGGTTGATGATGTTTCATTGTTGGAAGCTTTAGCTTGTCGACAAGAGTTGTCGAAGCAACATTGGTGCAGCTCCCACCATCGATGATCACCGAACACACCTTTCCGTTAATAGTGCAACGGGTGTGAAATATATTCTCCCTTTGCTCTTTATCGGAGAAACTTCAACATGCAATGCTCTTCGGATGATCAACAGCTTGCCATCATCGGCTTTCTCCACAACTTCTTCTTCCCGATCAGATTCAGAAATATTTTGGTCTTGATTGCCCTCAGCCTCTTGAAGCGATGAATTGATCTCCTCAATTTCTTGAAGAGTCATAACTCTTCGATTTGGACAATTTGCTTGTAAATGCCCAAAACCATGGCACTTAAAGCATTTCCTTGCATCGCCTTCAAACTTCTTTTGCACTTCTTTGGAAGGCTCTGCAATTTTTCCTTATTTTTGTCTTTTGTCGACGTACTCCGCCTTTGCTTGACGAAGCACCCTTAAAATAGGATGTCGCCTTTGTTGAGGTTCTGAAGGAAAACCTCTTGTTCTTCAATTGTTTTTCGACTTTTATGGCTAATTTGCATATGTCTTCAAAGGACCAATAAGGTTGAAGTTCAACCATATCAGCAATTTCTCGATTCATGCCGCCAAGGAAACGAGCGATAGTTTGCTCGGGAACTTCTGGAACTTCACTCCTCATTTTGAGTTGTTCAAACTCACGAATGTATTCTTCAACACTCATCCCTTGTTGTCTTAGGGAATTCAATTTGAGGAATAGATCTTGCTTATAGTTGTCGGGCAAGAACCTCTTCTTCATCAACTTCTTGAGTTTTTCCCAAGACTTGATTCGGCCTTTTCCTTCCCTTGCTCGTTGATGCTTTAGATTCTCCCACCATAGAGAAGCATATTTTGTCAGCTTTAGGATAGCAACCTTACATTTCTTCTCATCCGAATAGGACTTGAAGTCAAAAATTCGTTCGGTTTTGTGTAGCCAATCCACAAAGTCGTCCGGATTGAGATTTCCGTCAAACTCAGGGGACCTCCACTTTAATGTCTCTTTCATCCTCCTTATGCCTCCCTCTTCGTCTCCGTCTTCGAATTTGAGATTCAGAATCACTTGTGTGCAGAATTGTTCGATTGTCTCCAGTGGACTCGGAATCGCCATCAGAATTTTGACGAGATTCAGAATCGTCACGTCGTTGCCGTTCATTGGGACGTCTTCCTAGCCGTCCTTGTCTCGCCGGATTCTCTAGAAGATTGAGGACTCGCTCCATTTGTTGCTGAAGATTTTCGATTGCGCGATCTCGCCTTTCATTGTGCGCTTGATCCAAAGTCAAGCCTCTTGGAACTTGATCATCCATAAGGAATTTGTAATAGAAGAAACAAAGGAATCACTCAAATGAGTTGAACCTTGAGCTCGATACCAATATTGATGCGTGATGGGGTGAGTGATTCCGGAAATGAAATTTTTCAGAAGGGATTTTTGTGGTTAAGTGTATGGAGTAGTGTATATGGTAAAGAAACAAAAATGAATAAGCAAAGATAGAACGATCTCCTTCCAAGGTATAAAGGCCACGCCACCAACCGAGGATGAGGATCGAGATCTACGAAGTTCACCACCAAGGCCTAAAGCTTCCACCAGCCAAGGATAAAGGACTTCGGGATAGGAGAAGCTCACCACCAAGGCCTAAAGATTCCACCAGCCAAGGATAAAGGGCTTCTTGGCTCACCACCAAGGAGTGATCTACGCTCCAAGGATAAAGAAACCGAAAGGAGTTATCCACTCTCCGAAGGAGTTCACTCAAGCAGAGGAAAGCTCACCATTTCATTCATAAAATTCGTATGTCCCATACATTGGATAGTTTTCCCCTGTTTATAGGAGAATTTTAGCATTAGGAAATATTAAAAACAGACTTTAATGACCTAGGAATTTAAACCTTCGACTCTTGAACTGCATAACAATAAATACACCTAGGAACTTATGAAATGCAATTAGTAGTACGGGAACTTGCATTCGTTGAACTTTTAGCTTTCCGTAATCTTGAACCGTTGGCCTTCCGCATTCTTCGACTGCATTCGTAAACCTTTAGCCTTCCCAAAATTCGAGCTCATCCCTTGACCAAAAACAAATTCTCCTGAAACTTCATCAATTGGTCATGCAAGACGTCTAAAATGGCCTCCCATTGCTAGTTATCGACGTACCATAAAATATCGATAAGTAATTAACATTATTCATTCAAAATGATCCATCGAAGCACATAATGCCCAATTTCTTTATTGCCTTGGATAAGCATCGATGATTCTGAGTTGGTCGATGGAGCTACGTTGGATGCTCCCGCATCACCATGGGCACACGCCAGTCCTTTTCCGATGCGATCGTTGCGACTTTGAGGTGGACGCCGACATCGCAATGCTGACTTTGTGGATTGGGGTATGTTATGGTCCAAAGTTGCGAGAAGCCAAGGCTGGGGCCGGCAATAATCCGGCACTCTGACGGTTCTCTCGCGAACATCCGCTCATGTCCTTTCTCACGAAAGCCGAAAGCATTGACATCCCCTTTTGCATAGATTGCAAGAAGGGAATCTCGGAGGAGGAATGCGGGTGCAAGGAGTACGGTATCTTCCTGCACAAGGCATGCGCCGACCCGCCCCTAAAGATAAACCACCACCCTCTCCACACCGACTGCCACCCTCTCCGTCTCGTTTGCGATTCATCGAATAAGATGACTTGCAAGGTATGCCAACGCTGGTTCTACATAGGCTACCGCTGTGAGGAATGTGAGTTCCACCTCGATTTGGGTTGTGCGATCTGGAAGATGCCCCGTGAAGATGATGAGAGGGAGGAGGGGACCATGCGTCGCCCGGCGACTTTGGATCATTTTGCACATCCGCATCGGCTCTCATCCTTCCATGCCGGCATGAGGATAGAAGTTTTCTCCAAGATCTGTCAAAAGGTGATTTCGGGCAGCGTCTTCGGTTGTGTCGATTGCTCTTTCTTTCTTCGTGAATCATGCGCCAGACCGCCAGCACAGATTCAACACCCCCTCCATCCCGAGCATGCTCTCACCCTCGCTCCGTTTCCCCTGTTAGAAAAGAAAATCGAAATACTCGAATGTGCTTGTCGCTCATCTGAAGTGAAGGATCTCTACTGGTACGCTTGTCGAATGTGCAACTTTTACATGGATCAAGTTTGCGCTTTCCGAACTCTCCCGTATCTTGTGGAAGGAGTCAGTGCGACGGTTCAACATCCTTTACATGAGCATGAGCTGAAGCTTTATTATGCGCGTGGCTGGAAACTATGTACCGGTTGTCATGATGTTTTCTGCGGTATAGCCTACCGATGCACGTCCATGGGATGCGAGTTTTGCCTCCATAAATCATGCCAGCAACTACCGTCCAACTTGGTTCACCCCTCTCATTCTCTCCACCCGCTCGCTCTCCGCCACAGGCCACCACAAGAATCTATAGATTGCAGCATTCGTCACAAGGAAATTTGAGGCCAATTCGCCTTCACATCGGAGTGTGAATTCCATCTCGGTGTGCCCTGTGCTTAAATACCAACTCCGAATCACCCTTTCCACGAGCACAACCTCATGTATTTCAAGTGTGCCGAGGGGGAACTGGAATGCAACGCTTGCCGCCAAAGTTGCAATGTCGACCTCTACCGTTGTGTGCCGTGCAATTTTAATCTTCACTATCGTTGCTCTTAGCTATCACCAACTCTAAAAAGTAGCCATCACATCGATCAGCTAACCCTTTATGAGTCGTTTGCAAAAGATGACTACGGCAAGTACTTCTACAACATCTGCGAGCGAAGAATAGATCCGAACAAATGGATTTACTGTTGTGAGATTTGCTGGCTAGTTGCTCATGTCGAATGTGAAGAGGTGGACGTCATAGAAGCGAATGTGAGCGAGATTGGAGTTACTGGGTATGAAAATTGAAAGGATGAACGAGCAAAGCAGCCTTTATAAGCTGAAAGACAAATATGTATATTGCGACTGTTTTGAGTTAATGGCTCTTTTGCCATTTGTAATCTTCTTGCTTTGTTATCTTTTGTTTAAACTCAATCTTGCATGAATGAAATGAACCTCGATCGTTGATCATACAAGTTCAAATTCGTCCCTCGATCATCCAACGGAATCAGTCGATCCACGACGGAATGAGTTTCATAAGAATTAGTCAGATATAGAGTGCGCTTGGGACTACATTGATAGGTCCATTTAAGGGAAGGTATATTGAGTCGAGTACATTTGTTGAGATTTACTTCCTAGTAACAAATTCGCATATATTGTCACGAGAAGTTAGTGCTCTGGAGCAACCTACTGACTTTACTTCGAATGGAAGAAGTTAAGCATGGGACTAGTTCATTGATTGTGTTTATTTATTGGAGAAAGCTCGCTCATGAGATCTAATCTAATCTTCCAACTCGTCTCGTGGAACAAATTCTAATCTTGCAGAACCTCATTGATTTCATTTCTGGTACATTTCAAATGGATGCAATTTGGATGAGCAGATATAGAGCGAGCGTAGAATTTAGAATGTGGCTGTCTATATTTCTGGACCTAGCATTTGGCAACGAAAGTGTAAATGAAAAAAAAATTTGTCCTTTAAAAATTTGTATGAAGGGCAGCATCAGTTGGACGTGGGGCACGAGGCGCATGGAGTAATAAATGATACGCCCGGTCCATTGGATGGAGAAAGAAATACGGATGATACGTTTGATGATTCTGAGCAACCAGATGAGGCGGCCAAATCTTTTTATGAGTTGATGAAGATGCTGAACAAGAATCGAACCCAGAGGGCGTAAAAGGCGTTCCAAATTATCGAGCATTGCTCGTCTCTTTCACGTGAAATGTCAAAACAAATGGACGACCGACTCTTTTGCTGTGTTGCTTGACTTCATAAATCACCACAAAGGAAGTAAGGGAGTATATAGTGGCTTTTGGCCTTAGTTACAAAAGGATTCATGCATGTTCGAACGATTTTTATGTTAAATTGGAAAGAGCATGAAAATGATACCAGCTGCAATGAAAGTAAAACACAAAGGAATACAGTGGAGGAACAAGATAAAGAAGAGGAAGAGAGAGAAAAGACCAGCAAAAGTTCTGAGACGTTAACCTCTAATTCCTCTGCGACAATGACTGTTTATGTCATCCAAAACGGCATCATTAGCACAAAGAGGAGAGAGCTAATAAGGGTTATACGAGAGACCCTCGCTGACTCTCCTGCATGGCATGGTGATTTCATCAATGTTAGAGTGGGACTAGCTTCAGATGGATTTAAGCCAATGAAAACAATCAGCATTTCACATGGTACATGGGCAGTTCTTTAGTGGCCTGCAATAGCATGAAGCAATCCTATTTCATGCTATATTTACTCATACTCGATCCTTCTGCTCTAGGAAATATCATGGAAAAATGATTTATTACAGCGAAACTTAAATTTGATGCAGCATATGCAACGGCATGTTTGGCACATTGTTGAATCTTGAAAGGAAAATACCATTGATGACTCATTCTCTGCTTTCAATTTTTGAATTGATTAGAATAAAATATGAATACCGAACTTTGTTTCAAGGACAAAAGGAAAAAAAAAACAAAAGAATTCACCAAGTAAGTCTATTTTAATCCAATTATCCGTTGATTTAGTTTAATCCACTTGCCTCTAAATCCTGACATTAAAGAAGATGTATCAATTTTGAAGAAAAATATTAAATATAAATTTATTGTAACCAGAAACAAACATCGGATGTGGCTGTAGTTTAGTGGTAAGAATTCCACGTTGTGGCCGTGGAGACCTGGGCTCGAATCCCAGCAGCCACAATCAACAGTGGCCTTTTGTTTATTTTTTAAAATCCTTGTGGCGAGGATGTATTTCCAACAATTACCTTCAAATTTTCCTTTATTTTGATAAGGATGTATTTCCTATAATTACATTCAATTTTTACTTTATTTTGATTTCATGTTTTTTAGCATATTAGTCAAGATGTTCTAGTTTTCCTTAACAGTGCGGTAATTGATCGATTCTCGTATTTTGATTTCATGTTTTTTAACATAATAGTCAGAATGCTCTTGTTTTTCTTAATAGTGCGGTAATTGATCGATTCTTCTAATATGCGCTTAGTCCGCTCCGCTTGCAACAATTCAATCAATTCTTCCAATGAAAAAAAAAAACACGAAACATTCCATCGGTCAAAATCAGTGACCTTGATGTTATGTCGTCCATTTTTTTCCCATAATTTTAATTCGTAATGTATATTTGTTATGTATTAGGAAAACCCTCTCCTGACTCCATCTACAGTTGCATCTCACGTGAATGAATTGTTTCTTGGATTTTTGCTTTGTGGGGATAAAAAATCTCGCTATGGAGATGCTTAGAAGTTGACCTGGGGAAATCATCAGTGTCAATCAGAAGTGGTAGTGCTCATAATAGTGAAAAGCAGAAACCAAGTTACAAATCCATCTCGTCCACAAATGTATCTTTAGCTGCAATATGAGTCCTAGATATTTTGTCGATCGACGGGTTGAGTTTTGATCACTTTTTTTTAGTCAATTGAGTGATTTGAAAGAGGTGGAATTAACTCCTAATCTTATCGTCGATGACATTACATTGTGGGAATATATTGCAATTTTTCATAAATTAAGCATAATGTTAATCATTCTCAAGGAATAAAATACATGAAATTTTCTCGTGTGGAGAACTCGATTGTGCAAATCGATTTGAAATAGGTGGAATTAACTCCTAATCTTATCGCCGATGACATTACATTGTGGGAATATATTGCAATTTTTCATAAATTAAGCATAATGTTAATCATTCTCAAGGAATAAAATACATCAAATTTTCTCGTGTGGAGAACTCGATTGTGCAAATCGATTGGATAATATTGCCTGGATTACATACAAATAAGAGAGTAACCCCCATTGCTATCTTATTAATCCTCAATTCACTTAAAAGTAGGGAGTTAATTCTCAATCAATTCTTACAATCAAGTTTACACTGGTTTATGAACATATCCCATATACCACGATCTTGATTAGATCAAAATCATGCTTAATTTCATGAAAAAAAAATTGAAAATGGCACTATTTTCCGGAGACAAATGTCATAGTCGGTGAGATTAAAACTTTTTTTTATATATTTCAAAGAGAAAAAGCCACCAAAAATCTCAAACTTTATCCAATGTGACAAATTTATCCTAAATTTTTTTTTGTGACAAAAAACTCCAAATTTTGCCAATTGCAACACATTTACCCATCTTTATAGTTGAAGGGCATTTTCATCTTTCACTTTTTAATTTTTTTTCTTTTTTTCTTTTTTTTTTTCTTTTCTTCTCTCGATGGCAGAGGGAAGCCAAACTCACGCAAGGGCCGCCCTTGCCAGCGTCAAGCATGGGTCACCCTTGCCTGAGCAAGTGAGGGCAACCCTCCAGTAGGCTAGGCAGGCCGATGAGGGCAACCCTCGTCCACGCTGACAAGGGCAACCCTCTCTCGACACAAGCAACGGTCGCCCTTGCCTGAGTCCAACTTCCCTCCGCCATAGCCGGCAAAGGGAAGAGAGGAGAAGAAAAAAGAAAAGAAAAAGAAAGGCAAAAAAAAAAAAAAAAAAAACAAAAGATGAAAATAACATATAATTTGGGATAAATATATCACGAAAGTATAAGTTTGGGATTTTTTTTATTACAAAAAAAATTTGGGATAAATGTATCAAATTGGCAAAATTTGAGATTTTTTATGTCACAAAAAAAAACGTTTAGGATAAATTTGTCACACTGGATAAAGTTTGAGATTTTAGATTGAGATTTTAGATGACTTTTTCCCTATTTCAAAAAGCTTAGGTCTCAAATGTCCCAGATGAAACGTTCAGGGGTCAGCTAACCAATAGCCAAAGCGTTCAAGACTCCGGGTGCACAATCTCCATCTCATTATCATCATTCATCGGATTCCATCTCCATTCTCCACTAGTATCATTTGTCGGAGAATATTTTTAAACATTAATGCCCTCTCTAAAAGTCTGGACATGAAACTGTCATATTTATTTGATTATTTCCTGTCTTTAAATGTATCAATGAGAAGTTATGAGCAAAGTGTTCAGGTTTTACCCTCTAGCATCGAATAAAATACCCAAAGACAAGGATATCAGTAGGTTTAAAGCCTGGTCATGCAGACATCCCTATGAAAGTTCAGATTGACAAATTTGAAGTGTAAGATACGGCTCAATGCTTACTATAGATGCATATGATCTACATAGCATGCAGATTCGCTCCTGTTCAAGAGGTAGTGGACAGAAATTTTCTTACTATATCGCTGTCCCGGCAAACTACATGAAAAGGCCACGAGCACCGCCGATACCCATCAGGTCCTCCCACAAATCCTGCGAGGTTTTGTAGTCCTTCACTACCTGTTCAACCTGTTCAACTTGAACAGGTGGAGCAACAGATCATGGAGAAAAAGCCGATTGGTTACTATCACTTGGCCTTTTGCTTTGAATTGGAGATTTTTCAACAAAATTTATCGCTGAGACTTGCCCTGTGAACGAGTGCGTGGGAGAAATTGAAGCCGAGGAGAAAACCGTCGCTCTTGTTTTCTGGAAGAGACCAATTTCCTCTTCTGACCATGGCTGCTCTCTCTGACACCTGCAACTTAACCAGCAACTTATCCTCTATTGAAGTATGCAGACATGATAATATTGGGAGATCAATGTAATATGTTGATACAGAATGTACTTGTAATCATTGATCATGACTGGATATCATCTAAGATATTGCCTCATATTGCTATCTCAAAAATGTTCACTCATTTTCACCAGCCATATTAAACCTCTCTAACTTGATTGTTCCAATTCTAATTGGTTTGCTCTGTTAGAAGAGATCTCCATGCATTAAAAGCAAACTTTGTTTATGCACAAGAAATATGATGCTGGAGAAGAAAGTATAATAACTGACAAATTAAGCAACATTTTTTACTAATGTACTAAGCAAGCAGATTAGCAAAATGACAGACATCACAGGCACACCTATAGGAAACCATGTTAACAATTTATCACATTTTAATGGTGGAATGAAATTGAGGGTGATTAGGAGCGTGAGGAAGTATTAGCAGTGTCAAGACAGACTGCTGAACCTGCAAACGTACTATTGAACCACTGGGCATGAGACTCTTTCTTTCCTCGTTTGCGAATCATCAGGTATGAAGTTATAAATACAGCCACTTCAAGTAAGTTTCATATGTTGGAAAATAAATTGGCTTGGGCAAAAAGCCCAGGAGCAGAAATTAGAAGTATTATTCTTATCAAGGGAGATTTATTATCATGAGAATACAAAAGCCAGTAGGATTTAGATGCAGTCACCAAGGGCCATAGCAGCATAACATCCACTCTAAATGACAAAACAAAATTGAAATTGAAAAGTTAACAGGAATAACCTTTGTTTTGTTGAACATTTTTTAGGGCGTCAGAAGTTTGCTCGCCATCCTTATACTTGGCACTAGAAGTTTTCTCTTCAATTTTATTCTTGTTATCTATGGTTTTCTCAACTTTTTCATTGGAAGGACCATGAAACTCAGCATCAACCGGTGATGAGACCTTTTCATTCTTTTGAGATACTTTCCTCTTGGTGGAACTTCTATTTGATGTCATCATCTGGTTCAAATCATAGTGCAAACCCTGCTTGACTGTTATTACATTTTCTCTCTCTGCAAGCCCAGAAGAACGGGTAAACCTTCTAGTGTTTGCCAAGGTGCTTTTCTGTATCTCTTCATCACAGGACTTTATCAGATTTTCACGATTTGCGGCAGCAGAACCTCCTCGAGCTGTTGATCGAGTTATTCTAGCTATTTTTGTAAGTTCCCTCACCTTGGTTTCATTTGTTGAACGCATCTCTGTTGCTCTAGAATCAATGTACTCTGAAGCAGCTGGGATAGAATGAGATGGCACTTGTAAAGATTTATCACTCAGCGGAGACACACTACCAATGATACAAGAGTCACCTGCCTTAGTACCATTTGTCACTACACTATGAGCAGCTGACACTATTGACGCCAGAGCTGCACGGGCAGCAAGAGGACTGAGTCGGGACTTGTTATTAGAAAGTTCAAAAATAGATGAACCTAAAGGCACGGGAACTTCAACCTCTACATCCAGTTGCATTTTCACTGGATCCTGAGGAGATGCTTCCAATCGAATTTGTTCTTCAGGACCTTGAATAGGCAAACTACTTGCATCAAATTCATCAATAAGTCTACGTTGTGCTTGCCCCTTCTTCTCAACTGTACTCAAAACCAGAGGTACACAATTACTTTAGCAAGAAAGTATATTTTGGAATTTATAGTCAGACGCATATGGTGTGAATTGGAAGCATTTTTACCATGTTGTATATCAATGAACTAATGATAGAAAAACCTACATGCACCTCATATGATGGCTATATCATTAAAACGTCCAAACAAATTGGTCATGTCAATCATGTATAAATACAGTGTATCTGTGAATTATATGCAAACCAATTAATTCTTTCTTACCATGTCAAAAAACAATCTGCGTATTTGTCTATAAAACATCTCAAATTTTTAATTCTATGATCTTGTTGCCTGATTAAGCACTTCTTTTTTCAAGACACAGAAAAGGTAGATGGTTTTTCATTCACGTTCTCTTGGAAGCTTTGACGTGCTCAGACCACGAATCACACCAAACTTACTAATTTTGAAAAAACACTTTAGTCAAAGGCAGACGTTTTTCCAGGTTGTGGTTTTGACAATCTGAGTGGAACGATACAACTGTATGATTCTAAGATACATGATTAGTTGCACATACTTTGTCGTCAAGTAGGCTACACACTACATAATGATGTGTGTGCCGAAAGTAGAGTAGCATATACATCAGATGAATCTGCTTTGTTTATGGCATGGTGAATCCCTTCTCTACTTGTTTTCCCAATTTACCATTCTAACTAAGATTAAAAATTCTGAGGCACAATCTTCAATCACCTGCATGACAGTAACATCATGCAGGCTTCACCAAATACACAGGCAAGTTAAACAAATCATCTGCGACTAGAACCTAATCTGTTCAATCTTGCTTTTTTAAGTAAAAAGAACTTATGGATACACATTTCAGCTTCAAAAAATGTAAGTTATTGACAATGACCTTAAACTTCTAAATCTATCATTTGGAACAATTTGTATCAATAAAACTCCAATCTCAAACGCTAAAAAACAAAGGCTGAAAGTAAAAATCAATCCAAAAAAATCCATAATGAATGGAGAAGCAGAATGTTCTTGCTACCTTTCATTGTTTCTTGGCCACACAAAATAGAAGGGAAAAAAAAAGTAGCAACAAGAAGTTCCTACCTTTCATCCCAATCCCAAACAGAATGTCTCTTGAAATTCCATCCTTAGGATCGTCAAACATAGTACAACCCTTTTGCTCTTCCAGCAGCCTGTCCAGGTCCTCTTCAACACCATTCTCTTTGTCAACAGGGAAGAATGGAGAGACAGAATATATAGCTTGACTTTCCACAGATTTCAAGAATTCAGAAATAACAGGGTGTTCCTTTATACTTTTCTCGGCTAATCTCATGATTGAACTAGATGATACAGTGAAGGTTTCTCCCTTAACATCTTTTCGAAGCAATTTAACAGTGAAAGCGCATCTACAATAGATCCTCTTCGAGTGTCTTACTCTGAGCACCTGACAATTTTAGATTTTAACAGAGAACTGAACAGATAGGTAATACAAAATTTATGCATTATCATGTAAAGTTTTCTATTGCAGAGAAGGAACAGTACGACCTAAATGTCTTCATTAAGCGCTAGGTTTAAAGAATGACAGTATAAGCCATCAGCTTCTATGAACTCAAATTGCAATTCTATCTAAAAGAACCTAGCTTATGGATGCTCTTGATAATACTCTACATCGAGAAAAAAGCTAACAACCCTGTAACTTACTTAAGGCAGGGCAGACACCTAAATCGACAGTGCAGAAAGTAGAAAGGACCATGAGATAATAGATCATTAAGTTATACACTTAATAAAGAAACCAAAGTGCATGTCACAGCCATCGAATTATTTCTTCAGAAAGAGATTCTTGCTTCAATGTCTGAAGCAGTTGCAAATAGCCATTGAGGCTGATGAGTAGGCGAGTTTTGTTTGCCAATCAACTACAATAGGAAAATGGAATGCATCAACTCTAATATCTTTATCAGTCTAATAGCCTTATTATTGGGTTGACTGGGAGTGGCAATGTAACAGATCAATCAAAGTTCAATTGATATGCTAATTGAATTGATGACCCAATTCATTAGGTAGTGAAGCACCCCAAGTCAAGTGGAGCGTGCTCAAGCTCAACAATATAGCTGTTAAACTAAACAAAAGATTGTGAAGCTTGGTTAGTTCAGCTAAACTGAAGTCCTGACATGGAGGAAGGTGCACTTTTAAATTATAAAACAATTTTTGTTAATGGAGTCTCATTTTAGGCAGTTCTGCATATAAATGGTTGGATATTACCAAAAGGGCTGTTAATTACTCAATGGACAAGAAATCCCACATTGCACTTTGTTGGTTGCACTGATGGGAGAATAAACATGCTGTTCCCTGAGTCTGGGAATGCATTAGTGCGTACCTTTTCCACTTCGGCATCGTAGAAGCACTCTGGGAAATGCGAATTGAAGGCAGCAAGGACATGTTTGCCTTGCTCAATGTAAGAGCAATCGTCACCTTGAAGAGGAGTTGATCGAAAGCGGAGACGCTCCAGCACTTCTGGCTCAGTCAATATCATGTCTTCTGGCTCTTGGCTTCCGAAGTTTATAAGAAGACCTCTTCTAAAAGAGCTGGGAAATTCGCAGATATCGCGTTAGCTTCAGATCAAATGGCAGTATTCCTAAATTATTCTGCAAGACAAATTATTTTCCACTCCCTCAGTCTTATATAGGAACTAATAACCATACAGATTTTGCATCATACATGTCTTTAGAAGGGAGAAGTTAAGTGAGTTTGAAATACATCTTAGCAAAGTACAGATTCCCAACTTTCAATTGGGGAAAAACTAAGGAGGCATCTTTAGTATCTCGCATTCTACAAGGTTCTGCCTCCAAAAAGCTAAATGATCTCGAATGATATAAGATTCCACATGATACATCTGAGACAACTTAAATGAAGGAAGATAGTAGCCTTGATATCACCGAGCATAGTTGCAAAAAAATAAAACAAGATGAGTGCAATTTAACAAAGATTGCTTGAGCCATTAATGGACTCCATAAATTTGGTTCCAAAATCTAATATCAAACATCAGCAGGCAAACGTTATACCCGTGCATGCATTGCCAAGTTCTACTACATAAACACGCTACATGCAAAGAGTATCATCTCACTTTTCTGCTCCGGCTACAGCATAACCAGTTCTCCTTCCTATCACAGACTCGGCATCAACTTCAACCCTCAAAGCGACGAGCTAAAAGGTCCCGATCAAGTCCCATTTCCCCCCAAGCCTATCAGAGGCTAAAAAACTGAGATACCCAGCAAGCGATTGCGATTTGATTCAAGTCTATATGCTCAATCTATAGTGGAATCAAGCTCACGGTGGTGGCGATCGTGCACACACGATCGAGGCTTTACAGTAGCAACGAGTGCTCGAGCTCGATGGAGGGGCCTTTTACCTGAGAGAGACCGTACAGGGAAACCAAGAGGAGTCAAGCGTGCGCATGGCTTCGAGCTCGAGTCGTCCATCGCAAGCCCCTGCATCGACTGGAGCGGCCATTGAAGCAATGCAGGTCTCGCGGTCTTTTTGCTGAATTTTGCTCGTGCGAAATTGAACATGGAGAGTACCAGAATCCATGGATCAAAAACCCCTTTCACCGGAGGAGATTCTCGACGGGCGGGCTGGTGGGTCGGGTCGGTTACGGCGAGATGATCCAACTTCAACCGGGCTCTTGATTAGAAGGATTTTCTCCTACTTCTAGGGGAGTGTCTAGTCAATATGACAAAATGTACGACTATATATATATATATGCGCGCGCGCGTATGTATGACAAAATGATGGCCCGCACAAATTGTGACAATTGGAAATATAATCCTATTAAGTATAATATCATATCGTTTGAAAATGCATTATCATAATGTGAATATATATGTAAGTGATCGGGCCCCATCAATCAAGCCTTGAGCTCCACTCTTGTTTTGTCGATTGAACCAACCAATTTGCCACTTATGTAAGTGAAAGCTAATTTCTATTGAAATTTCATTATGTGGGGTCAAGGATGAAGTTGCCAATTATGCGACATAATTGTTGTTTTGCAAGACTAGTTATTGGTTGCAAAACTCCCAACAACAACCTAAAGAATGGAGGCCATCGTGGTCGATTTCTACCACTATTTAATGACCTTTTACCATAACTGTTCAACTCAAAAGACTAGTCACGAATTTATAGAGTTCTATCAAGTTTCAATTCATCTAATAAAAAGATGCATTCATCTAAGTATATTTATTCACAACTTTTATGAGTCTTTTAATGTGTTATTGTTTTCAAGAGTCATAATTAGGTGAATTCCTCATTCAATTTTAGGGAATTCAAAGAGTCTTTGCTTTTGTTTAGTAGTATTTCTATAAATAAATGTGTAATCCCATTATAAAATACAGATGGTTTGAGAATATCAATATATGAAATTTTCCTCAATATAAACAAATATCTTTAGAGAGTAGGGGCCTATTTGTTAAAAAAGAATTTATGTTCCCCATAATAAAAATTTCTATTCTTTTGTTCTAGGGAACAAAAAAAAAATAGAAACATGTTTGGTAAAACTTTTGTTCCTGATAACAAAAATTCTATATTTTTTTTCCTAAGAATAGATTTGGAACAGAAACAAGAAATAGAAAAAAGTAATTTCTTATTCCCAATAACAATTTCTAGAATCAAATTTTCTCTCTCTTCTTTTTTTCTTCTCTTTCTTTTCTTCTTCTTCTTCTTCTTCCTTTTGGCCGGCCTTAGCCATGGCTGGCGCCAGCAACCAGCCAGACGAGGGCCGGCGACCTTGTCGAAGCGTCGCCACCCTCGGAGACATCGAGGCTCGACCTCGCTTGGGCTGGGCGAGGTCGAGCTTGCCCAGCCACTAGTGAGCCTCAGCCTCACCAGGCCACCTCTAGGGAGGCCAAGCCTCGCGCGACCACGGCCGTGGTTGGCGACCAGCCAAAGAGAAAAAGAAAAAGGAAAAAATAAGAAAAAATAATTTAATAATTTAAAAAATCTAAAAATTCTACCAAACGTATTTTTATCCTAGGAATAGAAATTTTGGTAAGTTACCAAACACGTTCTTTTACTCAGAAATTATTCCCGAGAACATAAACAGAAACAAAAAAAATCATTTTTCATAAAAAATTGTTCCCCAGAACAAAATGGTTATCAAATGCACCCTAGATAACTCCTACTTCGATTTCTTTATCCTTGGAAAGTGGAATAATCCTTAGTGTTGAGCCAAAAAGCTATTTATCCTTGGCTAGTGGTTCGTCATCCCAAAGTTTGGTACTTAATGGGCGGTTTGTCCTTTAAGTTTTGGTAATGAACTTTATCAACCCAATCTTCTTCCTTGGCTTGTGGTGCTTTTTTAAGCCTTGATGGTAATCATATTCTATCCCGCATATCCATTTATCCATTGATATCCATCCTATACACTATTATCTATCATTAACTCATTTGACATTACTCAAAACACACTCGTCGGCCCTCGCAAGCACATCAGTAATACTTTTTACCTAATAATTTAATATTTTAGCTCAACAATTTAACATTGCTATTAGAATGGGAATTGAGAATTCAAATCCTATCGATCTCTTTTCAAACTCAGTGCCTATGATGGATTCACGATAATGTGTTGACAAGAGTCATGATGATTAGTTCTTTTCTTGGTCGGCCGGGCAAACTCAAAGAAAATCAAATGATTTTTACATAGGTAGGCATAAGTAGGAATACTTAGGCCTAGTATCGTTAGGTCTAGTAGTGATGTCTTCTTCATCTCTCTTCTTTAGGACTATGTGCCACCTCACCCATCCAACGGTGGAAGTAACAATATTTGATGAGAGAACTTGATTGCATGAATCAAAAGAGGTAGATAATTTGGTCGCACCAAAAAGTAAATAGAACATCAAATCAAACACGTAGTGAAAATTAGAGTCTTAATAAATAGAGCAAGAGTATTTTATAGGACTTATTAAATCTCAAACTTTATAATGTGTTATAAGTTAGATTCTGAATTCAGCCCTCATTATAAAAGCACTTTCTTAAATAAAAATGGATAGAAATTGAAACATGATCAAATTCAACGTTCTCCTACTCTTAACAAGTAAACCTGTAAAAATGGGTCATAAATCCTTTTGTTAACCCATATTTGATGGACAATATTGTTATGAGTTCATTTTATTCAATAAATATATTATAAATGGGTTTAGGATGACAAAATCTAAAATAATATATGTGTTAAATGAGTTCATAACTTACTTATACTCAATTCGTCTTTATGACTCTCTTTTCACTCTCTCATCTTCACTCGATCTCGCGCTTGCTTACTCCGCACTCTTAATATAAATATTTTAGTAATATGGATTTGGCTGGATTTGAGTTGGGTATGTATTGGTTACTAGATTTATATTGCATAGAAATTGGACAAAATAGATTAAACAGGTTAATTTGGATCGGACTATTTTCACCTTAATCCAAACCCACCTGATCTACTTGCGAAACAGGTTTACTAGCCCGTTGACACTCGAATTTTGTTGACCATTCAAATGTCCATTTTTTGTAAAAAAAGAAAAAAAGAAAATATGGAAAAAAAGAAGAAGATATATAAAAAAGAAAAAGAAAAAAGAGGGATAGCAAAAGTTTAATTTAAAAAAAAAAAAATGAAATTGAGCGTCGGCCCGCTCTTTTTAATAAATTTTTGCCCACCAACACCCCCCCCAAGAGATCCCTCCCCCTTGGCCCATCTTCTTTTTATTACTTTTTGGCCCATTTTTCATTATTTCTTTGAGCCCATATCAAAACCAGACAGGAGAAGGCCCCTCCCATCTTTGCATACGCACGCATGTTCACACACGCTCATACACGACAACGTGAGCAATGAAGGAATCTTCAGGGAGGATGCGTTGTCGCGCGAGGAGAGGTGGCCGAAACCAAAGGTAAGCTAGCGCGGAGGACAGCGACGCCTAATGAAAAGCGCAGCGAATGAGGAAAGAGGTGGCCAGGAGGACTCTCTATCTCGACCTAATCCCTCGAGAGACAGAGTTAGGTTTAAGGATATTATCAACTTCAGGCCAACGACCTTACATTAACTCGGTTTCTCCCAAGCTCGCACCTCACGCGATATCGGATGATCAAGATTTTAATCAATTTAAGCATATGCAAATTTTAACTAGGAAGTCGCCACTAACCTTTTTGGGTTCAGCTAGAAATTTAGGAAGATATGTGAGAATATATTACTAATTAAACAATTAGAGATTCTAGACTCGGAGACTTGATTACATTAGCCTTAAGATTAATACAATTTCGGTACCTAACTTGATCATGCTAATTAATGTCATAGCAGCCTATCATATAATTCTAGGTATCGCGTCATAACCATTTTAGAGGAGGAAATGACGTCCAAAAATATTAAAATGTGCAATCAATAATAATCGCAAAGGAAAGCACACAAGAGTATCCTAATATCATCCCTAAAAGAGAAAATAAAAATCAAAAGGGAAAGCTTAATGTAAAGCCCTAAAGGCTTGTCCAATTTTAAGTTTTAATTTCTAAGGATTTTCTAAATTTTTTTTATTTTTAATGACTTTTTCGGATTTTTTTAATTTTTTAATGATTTTCTAAAATTTCTAATTTTTTTATTGACTTTCGAATTTTCTAAAGTTTTTTATTATTTCCTAAAACTTTTAAAGCTTTTTATCATTTTCTGAATTTTTAATTTTTTATTATTACAAATTTTTTAATTTGTTATAGTTTATTATTGATATTTTTAAATATTAATATGAAAAATTCTGATTGGGTCAGGAGACTCAGCCCAACTAAACCGATTCAAACCCTATCGGATTAGGTTGGGCTAAAAAAGGCTAAGGCCCACTTTGGATTAAACCCCAATAAGCATTCCAGTAAAAAATAAAGCATTCCAGTCAAATTCTAGCCCACTAGACCAAATCAAGCCCAACCTAATTAATCCAACTCAACCCACTTACTTATCTCCTCCAGCCCTTCATTCCCAAGACGTTCCCCCCTTAACTTTGTCTCTTTCATTCCTTTTCATAGCCTTTTTCTATTCTTCTATTTCTTTCCTCCCTTTTTTTTATTAGCACGTGTTCTTCTTCCTCCAAGTGTTCTTATGCCCGATGCCTCCTTGTGCATCCTCTTCATCGAACTTTCCCTATAGACCAATCCAACACCCACCGCATGGAAACACCATGGAGTCACTTAAAACAACATCAATGGCCAACCCCACAAAGTGAGATCGGATTGCTATCCATGCCCACCACCGAAATAAGCAAGTTTGCTTTCCAACGTCCTTTGTCACGCCCTAACCCGCTCGAGACAAGTGATAACCTGCGCTCGTCATCATTCATTTCTTTTAGGTCATTCGATTGCAACATCTGAGGAGACATTGTCAACCCAATCGCTTTATTCGATTAAATACGCAAGCAAAGCATAAACAATTCATCCAATCAACAAATAGGGATAGTTTTAACCACACTCATATATATATATATATATATATATATATATATATATATATATATATATATATATGCATCAGAAGATTGTTATATTATACAAGTGATAATCAAAATAGCTTAAACACACCAAACTAAGCTTAGTTGCTTGCCACATCCGATTAGTCTATAAGCGCGGCCACGACCTTTACCAAAAAGGCGTTTGGGGGTGAACCTAGCAACTCTAGTACTACGAGGGTGGTCCAATAAGTATTACTAACCCCATTACCACCTAATTTCTCTCGAACTCTCTTTCTCTCCCTTTGTTTTTTTTTTTTTTTTTTTTTTTTTTGGTTCGAATTTCCTCCCTCTCTCACCCCTTAACCGGTTGCTTTTTTTTTCCCCCAAAAGTCTTCCCCTCCATCATTAGCAATGATTAGGGTGCATGGAGGACAAATGGCAAGGGAGTTTGGGACAAATGAGGGAGGACATGCACAAACCGGTCCCTCCCCCCCCTTGTTCGGTCGAAGGCCCTTTAATGGGCTTCATGGGCCTGGCCAAATTGGCCCACTTTAGGCCCTTTATCCATGGGCCTAAAGTCCAATCCAAAAATTTACCTTTTTACCTTTTTACTTTTTAGCAAAAATCCACTAAATTCCCTCTCTTAGTTGATTCCAATTTCCAATTTCACAAGGTCAAAAACTTGTAACATTTAATCTATAGGAAAACAAATCTATGAGAAGTATAGCCAAGCATAAATTTGTCTTAGTGAAATAACCTATAGTACTAACTAAAAAAAATTAAGAACACAAGCGTATAACACTCAGTTTTAAGGGAAAGGTTAATAGTCAAAGCATAGACTATAGGTAAATTCATTACCTAATTATAGGCCTTAATACATCTTAGGGCTTGTCTCAAATATTTGGGATGCCACAATTCTCCCCTCCTTAGAGAATTTCGTCCTCGAAATTAAGTGTTACTCACGCCCCTTTTTGAAATAAGCAGGGGTACTTTTCCTTCATTTGGTCTTCACTCTCCCATGTGGCTTCCTCCATATTGTGATGTCACCATAATTCTTTTACCAAGGGAATCTTCCTAGTCCTGAGAATTTGTTCCTTTCGATCTAGTATTTGCACAGGCTCTTTGATGTACCTTACTTTCTCATCCACTTTAATGGCTTCATGATCGAGTATGTGACTGGAATTTGGCCGATACTTTCTTAGCATCGACACATGAAACACATCATGTAAATTTCCCAAATTAGGGGGCAGCGCCAAACGATAAGCTGCATCTCCTATTCTTTCAAGTATCTCAAAAGGTCCAACGAATCTGGGACCCAACTTTCCTTTCATTCCGAAACGAGATACTCCTTTTAACGGGGATATTTTGAGAAATACGTGATCCCCCATACTAAACTCTAAGGGCCTTCTACGCCTGTCCGCATAGCCCTTTTGTCTACTCTGGGCTATCTTGAGTCTTTTCCTGATAATTTCAACAGCCTTAGTGGTATCCTGTATCAATTCAGGTCCTGTCAATCTTCTTTAACCTACCTCGTCCCAACAAATAGGGGTTCTGCATCTTCTCCCAGATAATGCTTCATATGGGGCCATGCCTATACTTTTCTGAAAACTGTTGTTATAAGCAAATTCTATCAAATGCAAGTTCTCATCCCATTTTCCTCTAAAGTCGATGATACAAGCTCTTAGCATATCCTCTAGAGTTTGTATCACTCTTTCTGTTTGTCCATCTGTTTGAGGGTGATAAGCAGTACTGAATTGAAGTTTTGTCCCTAAAGCATTTTGCAGACTTCGCCAAAAATTCGAGGTAAATCTAGAATCTCGATCCGAGGTGATCGTTACAGGTATACCATGTAAGCGTATTATCTAGCTTACATAGATCTCAGCAAGTCTATTCATTGAATAGTTCATACGGACTGCTAAGAAATTGGCAGACTTAGTTAAACGGTCCACCACTACTCAAATTGAATCGTGACCACTTGATGTCCTTGGCAGCCCTTGTACAAAATTCATCGTTACATGCTCCCACTTCCATTCTGGTATGTCTAGCGATCTTAAAAGTCCTGCCGGTTTGCGATGTTCCGCCTTCACTTGTTGGCATGTTAAACATTGAGAAACATACTTAGCCATATCCATTTTCATACCATTCCACCAAAATTGCTGACGCAAATTTCTGTACATTTTTGTACTACTTGGATGAATACTGTACCTGCTCTTATGTGCTTCTGACAAAATCTCCTTCTTTACTTCTTCGTTGTCAGGTACACAAAGTCGTCCTTGGCATCTTATCGCTCCATCTTCGGAAATTTGAAATTCTGGTCTCTTCCCTAAGGACATCGCCTCTTTCACTTTCATAATTTTCGGATCAGACTTTTGCAGGGTCTTAACTTTCTGGATGATTTCCGGTTCAATCCCTAGAGCTTTAAGCATACTAGTAAGATCATCCACTTTTAACTTAAATTCCGAGTCTGCTACGGATTTTAATAAACTCCATTATGCTATTCTTAAACTAGCCATCTCCATGGCTGACTTACGGTTAAGAGCATATGCTACCTTGTTTGTCTTCCCTGGATGGTACCGTATCTCGCAGTCATAATCTTTTAACAATTCCATCCACCTCCTTTGTCTCATGTTCAACTCTTTTTGTGAGAACAAATATTTCAGGCTCTTATGATCCGTATAAATCTCAAACTTCTCCCCATACAAATAATGCCTCCATATCTTCAAGGCGAACACTATAGCCGCCAATTCTAGATCATGCGTGGGGTAGTTTAGTTCATGGGGTTTCAGTTGCCTAGATGCATAGGCTATGACCTTGCCATGTTGCATCAAAACACATCCCAATCCTTTGTGAGATGCATCACTATATACTGTAAAACCATCCGGTCCAGAGCGTATAGTCAAAATTGGAGCCGTGGTTAACTTTCTTTTAAGTTCTTGAAAGCTCCTTTTACATTCCCCACTCCATTCAAATTTCGCATTCTTTCAAGTTAACTTGGTTAAAAGGCCTGCCAATCGGGAAAATCCTTCAATAAACTTTCGGTAATAACCGGACAGTCCTAAGAAACTTCGTATTTCAGTGGGTGTGGTCAGTCTCGGCCAATTTATTACCATTCTCAACTTTTGCCGGATCTACTGCAATTCCTCCTCCCGACACCACGTGTCCTAAAAATGTTATTTGATCCAACCAAAATTCACACTTGCTGAATTTGGCATATAACTTGTGATCCCTCAGAGTTTGCAGAACTAACCTCAAGTGTTGCTCATGTTCCTTTGGCCCTTTCGAATAAACCAGGATATCCCTCAAAGTGCATAGCACAATGAATGGTGGCAAGGGCGGCAAAGTGAGGAACCAAGAGAAAATGAGTGGGGGAATGAGTCAAGAGAGTGAGAGAAGGAGATGGGGGTTTCGGTTGACAGAATGGAAGAGAGGGAGAGAGTGAGCCGAGAGAATGAGAGAAATGAGAGAATGAGTGCAAGTATTAATGATTCAAATACAAATTCCCTTAATTCCCTCATGTGGAAGTCATTGCATGGCCAAGAAGACTCCATTAAGATATTCTATCCAAGGCATTCAATGCAGAGATTTCTCACATGCTAGGATGGATTAGATAGACTTAACTAGGTTAGACTTCTTCTCTCTCCTCCTTTATTCAATTTGGGCGCCACTTCTTTAGTATGCCCACAATTTTTGTCTCATTAGGCCAATCATCTTCTAAAAGGGGCAAAAAAGGAATTAACACAATTTATAGTCTAATTCACTATTCATGCACATGGGCATATTAATATGCATGCGCGCAAAAGACTAATATCGACTTAGATGGCTTAATGGCTGCCCATGGTGGGCGTGAGGCCCATTGGACCCGCTCGTTGTGATATCCTGAAATTTGGTTCCAGAATTCTTATTCAAGCTATTACTTGTCAATAGAATTGGAATCGGGCTAGGTGAATACCCGATGGGCTTTGCACAAGGGTTGGACATGTGAAGGCCCAATGAGCCTAGTTTTGGGCTAAACATGGATTGGCAAGAGGAAGGTGAGACATGAATAAGGCCCAATGGGCTGGACATGTGTGGTAGGCCCGATTAAGGTGGAAAAATGCCAAGATTTTGATCAACCAATGTCTTGTACAAAATCAAATGATTTTGGATGTTCAATTTTAGTTCCTTGTAGTTTTAATTGGTGATGTTGTGAAGTATGAAATTAATGGTGGACATAAGATCCTTGGACATAAGAAGTGGTGACTTGAGGATATGAGCAAATTCATTAGGCTTTGGTTCATGTTATTAGTAGAGGATCTTGGAATAAAGTGGCTTAATTAGATGCCCAATGTTTATGATGGCCGAATTCCTTGGGTTAGGAGAGGGAATAGTTTTGTTCTTGTTTAAGTTAAGATTTATTTAAGCCATGTAAGCCAAATAGAAAAGGACAAACCTAGGATTTGCATGCAAATGAGACAAACCTACCTTCAAACCCCCTTGCAAGTTTCGGTTTTCCCCTTCCTGCTACCATTCAGCCGAATTAGCCCTCATGATGGCCCTAAATCTCCCTAGCCAATCTTCTCCTTTGCATGGCTACAAGGGAAAATTTTCAAGGAATGCTATCATTTCTCCCCATCTTTCCCTTCATTTACCCTTCCATTTGGTTCTTCTTCTTCTAACCTCTTCCCCTCACTCGCCCAATACCCTCTCTCTCATTCTTCTTCCCATTTCCTTGCTGTAGAACTAGCGAGTAGAGGAGTGGGCATCTTCAAGCCAGCTCGTGGAAGCTGTTTTTGTGTCCTAAACTAGGTAAAGGAAGAAGCTGGGTATCAAACTTCGACATCCTCTCGACGCTTAAAGGTGGATTAATTCAATTTAGTGGATTCTCGACTATAAGAGCTAGATTCTTGGATAATCTTAGCTTGCATGTGTTCTATAATATGTGAGAAGTCTTGCATGTAAGTTTTCTCGAAGGTATTGGGTGTTAAGATTGCATGAGGCATGATTTTGGAAGCTAAGGTTGATTCTTCTTGAGATTTGTTCTGTTGGACCTATTGCGATTTTTTATCTTGTGGACTGAAATGTGTTGTTAAGTTGGGGAAAGTTTCTTCTTGGAAAATATTCTAGGCATCTTTTTTTACAACGTATATTTTATACGGAATTTTTTGGATTTAAAGAATAAAGTTCTATGCTTCGTTGCATGCAAATGAGTAACCTACTTTGTATTGGAATCCGAGACCTTTTGGTGTTCGATTTTTAAAATGGTTTCTTCACAAAAGTTGTTCACTACATCTTGAAGTATAACATATCCAAATTTTAGAGCAAATGACTAAGTTTTGAGTTTCGAACCAAGCTAGTTTTGAAAACGTGATTTCTGGATACTGGAATGGTTTTGGTAATTATATTTTGCGATTTTCTGCTCTTATTCTAGAAAGAATTGGGTAAGGTTTCTACATGAAAAATGTTGTTTTAAATGATTTCTACAACATACTAAAATTTGAGAATTTTCTGGACTTATTTGGTTGAGTTTCTAATTTTAATCATAGAGCCGTGCGTGTGGGCTCGATTTCTGCCGATGAGGGCTAGTTGTGGTCTTGTTGCCGTTTTGATGTTACGCCTACTGGAAAAGGCATGTTTTGTGATTGTGGATGAGTTTAACTTGCTGAGAATCTATGCTTGATGGTTGTACATGGGTAGTGCTCATTGTGTGTGCGGAGTGAAGTGAAATCGGCTTGGAAAGTCATGTGAAGAGCAATTATGTTTAGTGCATGTTGTTGCATTGCGATCTTGGCACATTGAGCGTGTTGAGTGGTGGTATATGTGTGTGCTGGAGGTGTTATAGGTGCACCCATAATGAAAGATGGTGATGTGGTGAAATGTGTGAATGAATCAAATTAAATGATATTCCATCGGCCAGCATCTCGATGATGCCCTCAGGGAGTGGGTATGCCTCAAGTTGTGTGGTCTGGGATACCTCGGTTTAAATCACAAGGTCAGCAACCCTTGGACATCGGGACGCCTCAAAAGGAGATGCCTAGGGCCAACGTCCCTCGGAAGTCCGGCCAACGACTCAGAAATGAATTGAATGGATCTGGCCAACGTCTCATGTTAAATCCAATCTGATGGTGGATATGAAATGTTCTTACATTGAAATTAATCCACAATGCGTGTGAGCGCGTGTGATTGTGTAGCCGTGTGCCATGTGATGCATGAATGGGTTCATGTGTGATTTGTAATGTATGAACGGGATTCATGTGTGCCTTATGGTGCGGTTTTCATGCATTTTGTTCACTTTAGCATGTTTAGTTCACATGATGTTCCTGGTACAATATGCTGCCCTATTTGATATAGTCCATGTTTATGAATATTTACTATATTTGAGCTATGTTCACTAATGAGCAAAACTAAGATATCGTGGTTTAATGTCATGCTTTATCCTTTACCGGTATTGTTGCTCACCAATTATTTTTCCTCTCAAATCATTAGCTATGGATGTGTCACCCTTGACGACTGATGGCACGCCAATGCGAGTAGGTGACGTATATAAGAACTTTGAGGATTAAGATTCTAGCCTTGTTTTGACTCGTTATGTTTGTACCGTTTGGATAGATGATGAACACCTTAATCATTTTCCTATGCGCTTTGTATCTGTATATCTGAACATGAATGGGAGGTTGTTTAGCCCCATCCGATTGTGATGTGTTAGGTGTGGAGTTTAGAGGTGCGCGTAGTAGTGTGAAGGAATGTAGTGGATAAGGAAAACTACCGGGTAGAGGAGTTAGATACTTTTTTAGGCTCTCCCAAATGTTTTGTTTTGGTCATCTTAATGTGTATTTTGATATGTCTGTAATTGTTAAGATGTTTGTTTTCCTCTTGTAATCCCTGCTTATGATAAATGAAATGGAAGTATGTTATTATGAAAATTGTTCTTGAGTGAAATTTCCTTATATTAAAAATTTATACTCTTCCGCTTGCGTAATAATAATGAAAGATTATAGTCAAGGGTCTAAGGTGATGGCTTGGGACATCACACCCATAGCTCGGGTCATCGTGGCTCATTGTTTGCAACTCGTTTCCACTTTTCCAAAAATTTACGATCTATCGATAAAAAAATTGATTTTTCATCCTAAGGTAGCCATCCTTTACTTTCCCATTGTTTGTCAATTACCATCGTAATTTTGCTCCATAGATAGTGGTTAGATCGAGAATGTCACATATATAAAAGTGGTTATTGGTGTGTTGTATGCTATCCCTATTGATATGAATGATTGGACGGTGTTAATTTTATTTTCATTTGTATATAATCGAAAGATAAAATGAATGGGTTAGCGATGCCTCCCGAGACATTACAATTAAATGACCAAAGAGAAAGAAGGTTGTCGTGCGTCCGAGAGTTCCAATGTGACACCTACTTTGGGAAGTTCTTCCATAAAATGATTTGCAAGCTTGTTTACCCCTATGATCAAGCAATTAACCCAAATGGTAGCAAACAAAGTTCTTCATAAGCTTGTTGACTGTAAAAATATATTTTATTCATTTATTTTTATAAGTAATATAATGAACCTTTTTAAAAAAAATATTTTCAAATCATTCATTTGCTAAATAAATAGAGCCTAAACTTTTGATTTTCTATTCCAAAGTTAAATGAAACAAGCTTTCGTTACAAATGCCATTTGTGAAGTAACTAATTTGTAAAACCATATAATCTGATTTGACCATTTTTCTCGTGGTATGTTTTTTTAAATTTTCAAAATCGAATATATTTTTTCTAGTTTGTATACTTAAATTATTTCGAATAATAGCAAAAACGCATAAATTTTCCCGGCGTGGCCGTGTCACCCATCCGGCATCCTTGAAAAGCTGAGCGAACCCAATCAACTCTATTCCCAACAGTGCCACGGATCGACAACCTCTAGCCGTCTGATGACAAACAGATCCAACAGCTCACGTCTCCCTTCCTCGAAGCACCGTAGTCTTCACACCGCCATCGCAGAGTGCCTCCCTCCCCGTAAAGCTCCCTCTCCACAAACTCTCTCTCTCTCTCTCTATCTCTCTCCATTCCCCAAGAAAAAACCATCTCTCTTTCGACCTCTGATTGCCACCACGTCTGGCCGTGGGAAGGGAGGCAAGGGGTTAGGTAAGGGAGGGGCGAAGCGGCACAAGAAGGTCCTCCGCGACAACATCCAGGGCATCACCAAGCCGGCCATCCGCCGCCTGGCCCGCTGCGGCGGCGTCAAGCACATAAGCGGCCTCATCTACAAGGAGACGCGAGGCGTCCTCAAGATCTTCCTCGAGAATGTCATCCGCGACGCCGTCACGTACACCGAGCACGCCCGCCGCAAGACCGTCACCGCCATGGACGTCGTCTACGCCCTCAAGAGGCAGGGCAGGACTCTCTATGGCTTCGGCGGTTAATTGCGTTTGGGGGGTGTTTCGCTTCGATGCGCCTGTTGTTGAATTAGGTATCATTGTGGATGGTTATGGCACTTTAGGGTTAGGGCTTTTGATTTGGTTTTGAATCGAAGTCACGTGTAATGTGAATACTTGGATTGATTTAATGAGAAGTTAGTGTTTGCGGTGGTCAATTTCTGCGTTGAATTCGTTTGGCAATTATCCTTTCCATTTTAAATCGTTCGTACTCTGCTGGTCATCATTCATGATTGTTTACCCATCTCTGCTAAAATTGTTAATAGTGGCAAAATTGAACTGGCTTATCTTTTTTCACATTTCTGTAAGTTCGTAGTTGCTAGAGTCTCTTGCTAGCTCTGTGCTTCTCTTTGGTGTTATTGGCGGGCAATCTCGTGTCCTTTTGTTTTACAAGTCATGTAGCTCTGTACATTAATAGGTGAAGTTGTGTTTCAATTGCAGCTGAACTCGAATCTGTTAGCCTTAGCATTTTGGTGATTTATAAACATCAAACTAGTTGCAGGTTGAAGCGAGCTTTAAACATGAGATTGGGGTTGATAAGCATATAGATCAATTGTTGCAATTTTAGTGGCGTGTTTTCTATTGGATATGGTCACCTGCAGAACCGACATTCTTGTTTTCAGGACTTGAATATGAGGTTGTGGACGCTGTCTTTTTTGTTTCCTTTGCGCAGCTCTTCTGCTTGTTGGGTGATCCGGAAATGCTTAGTTGGACCTGGCAAAGAGCTGTATTCGGCACTTGAATTGGCCAGTAGCCGTCGAGCTAAATTCGCCCTTTCTTGTTTCATCCGAAACGGATCTTTGCAACATACATAGTAAGATCAATTGGGTTTGGCATGTTTTGGATTTGTCCTTGTATTTGCAGATGACATCGTTTGTTTGCCCTCCCTTCGGGAATAGGGACAGCTTCAGGTTAAATCTAGGGGTGAGCGCGGTTCCCGGTTCTAAGGGGACTTGTCCGGTTAAGGCTAAAAAAGCCCCAAATTAGAATTATTCTCACTCTCAGTCTCTCACCTCACTCACTTTCTCTTTGCCCTTTGCTTGACCCCGCCAAGTAGCATCCTCGCTACACCTCGCTTGCAGCCCGCACCGACGTCGCTCCTGCTTCGCCCGCTGCTGCCTTCGACGTGCCTCGAAGCTTGCGACGCCGCTGCTCTGCCTTTCGCCGTGCCTCAAAGTCGTGCCCGAAGCTCGCGACGCCGCTGCTCTCCCTTTGCCGGGCCTCGGAACCCTTCTTCAAGTCTCCTTTACAGCTACTGGCTTGGTGCAACTGTCCTGAACATGATTAGAACCCCTGTTGATCTAGATGTATCACACTACAATTCAATGATTGGGTGGTTTAAAATGCTTTGCAAAATTCTGTTTTCATTTATATTTTTGAATGATTGGAGTCATTTTGTTTTTGGTGGACTGTGCATAACGAGCCATTGCTGGTGATATTTGAAATGCTCTTTATACCCTAATTAGACCTTGAAGTTCATGGAACATTTTAATGCGGGATGGTTTAGGTGATATAATCAGAGTCTCTCTTACTGAACCACCTAAAGAAGAGATAGATCCTTGTAGAAGGCTGGCAAATCTCGGTATGAGAGCAGCAGAGCTTCAGAAGGGGGTGGTAGGTTTTTAATTTAGTTTATTGTATCATTCTGCATTAGTCGACCATTTTGGGATTCTTATTCGCCCCGCCTTTATTTCCAATTACCATCGGGCACCATTTGAGGAAAAGCATAGACATTATTTTGACTTCCAGCGACGATCGGGTCAATTGCCAATGCAAAAGGAGGTTGGTCATCAACTTGAAAATGACATTGGCCATAAAATTTTAGATAGTTCCATTTTCTAACAACCATACTTAACATGGGAGTAGGGCAAGGAGGTGGATTACAGAGGTGTCCTCTACCGTGATGAAAATATTTGAGAACCTTTTCACTTCGGTGTACTTCTCTTCTCTCTCTCTCTCTCTCTCTCTCTCTATAGCTACAAAGCTTGTTCTAGGAATGCCATTTAAGGTCTATCCCTTTCTCGGTGTACTTCTCTTCTCTCTCTCTCTCTCTCTATAGCTACAAAGCTTGTTCTAGGAATGCCATTTAAGGTCCATCCCTTTCTCAGATTTATCCAGTATTTACTCTTTTGCTAAAAAAAGTATATAATGGTATATGGATTTTTATTATAAATTCAGTGCCTTTCTCTATTAATTTTAGGATCTGGCAACAGTAGACTCAATTTTACTGAGAGAGCTTCCACCAATTGATGATGCTGATGCTGTAAGAACCAGATTTCTCTTGCTTATTTTTCTATCACGACATTTATCCCACCGCACATTCCCTGGATGCACTCACATACCTGCAAAATATCACTTGTTATCCCATTAATTATAAAGTGTGAATGAAATCACATTGGCAAGTAAGTTCACATATTGCTCATTCAGAGGCTAAAATCTCTGTTTTCTGAATTTTTTATGCCAGGATGATCTGAAGCTTGTTGATAATGGCGCAAAGACAAGTACAATAGAGAGGAGTGCTGACTTTGGCGAAAATCTTTAAGAACTTGAAGACGCTTTATCAGAAGCTGCATCAAAGCATGAGCTATGAGTCTTTTGCTAATGTAAACAAGTTTTCCCAGGTATACCGCCTGCATAAAGTTAGTAGGATAGCAGGGAATGCACAATTTTTCCCACAACATCATTTGATAGAAACGTGCGGGTGATGAAATGAACTCTGTGTTCATTATAAGTAGATGAAGCTAAGTCTGGCTCTTATGCCTGTAGTGCAATTATGGTCACTGTTAGAGCACGTTTCATCTATCATGTGCTCGAACTACTAGATTGTTCATGAGTGTAAAAATAGTTTGTTTATTATTGCTTCTAAAATGCTGTTTGCTGTTTGTATTATATTCTCTTTGATGAATGACAAGTTTGTTTATTATTGCTGCATTCATTTCCATTTTTTAAATTAAAAATGAAAAAAAAAAACCTGTTGGAACTTGGAACTGATCTCGGAACCTGTGACAGGGTAAGTTTTAGGTTCTTGGTTCTGCCAGGTAGATTCCAAGTTCCAAAAAATGAGGAACCTGTACCCGAGAGTACAGGTTCCAGGTTCCAAGCGGAACCTGTAAGGAACCGAGAACCGCTCACCCCTAGTTAAGTCTAGTTTGGTCTTGTAAATTTGGCAATTAGCCCTCGGGGAACCAATCAATGTATATGACTAGGTGGAAGCCGGTGAATATCGTGAATATTGTGATTGCTTTGACTGTAGCGACTTCCCTTTTTGGAGCCCTTGGTGCGGAGGTTAATTGTTTACTAAGTCTAGGCTTAGCCTAAGCTCCCCTAAGCCCATCAATTCACAATTAATAATTTACAATTTCATTTAAGAGTTGTAATTAGAGAAATTAGAATTGGGGATTTATAATCTAAGTTTACGAGACTTATAATTCAAGTTTTTAATCTATAAGTGAATTTCATCTAGGAGTTGTTATTAATTGATTTAAGGTGAGTTGATTAAAAATTCAAATAAAGTATTAGAAAAAATATTCTAATCTTGTGCAACAAGAGAAATTAGAATTGAACAATTGACTACATCGGTTAATCAATTAATATTCTTTCAATATCTAATCTTGTTTAAATTTTGAGGTTTGATGATTTTTTTATTTATTTTCAAGGATTTTCCATGCATTTGTAAGAAAACTAACCAAAAACTAATTTTTTAGAATTTTCTAATTTTTTGGAAAATATAAATTATTTTTTAGATTTTCAATTTTTTATGAAAGTTTTTTACTATTTTAAACCGAAAGTAGGGACCCGGGTTGGATATCCGGATCAGGCCCGGTCCCTATTTAAACCTAGTCGGGACCAGCCCAAGGCGAGGCCCGGACCCCCAGGGCCTTGGACTCCTCGGTTGGGCTAAGTCGGCCAATGGGCCCGGTTCGCCTGGCCCAAGGGGAGCCACCTGAAAAGAAAAAGAAGAATTAGGCCCTGTTTGGTTCGGCTTTTCAAATGGGCTTTCGGACTCGAAAGCCTCTTGGCCAAATGCAAACGCGTTTGGTTCGGTTTTGGGTGACTTTGGCAAGATGCAATTGCATCTCCAAGTGGCTCTAAGGGCCCTTAGCCCAAAGCAGTCCGGAGGTACTTTGGCAAGTTGCATTTCGGGAATGCAAGTTCGGAGTTACCGTTCATCTTCTTCGGAGAGGCCGATCGGAGGCCGACGATCGCCGCCAAGGGGTCACACGCCGCGACCGCCGCCCGAGGGTCGCCCGAGTCCGGCGATCGTCGCCGGACCTCGGGCGCGAGTCACCGGGTTCGGGCGACCCCATGCGATGGCCGCCCGGGTCGCGCGACCCCGGGCGACTAGGCGACGGCCGCCCGAGGCCGCGCGACGCGACCTCGGGCGAGCCGTCGCCTAGGGTTGCCGACCCCCGCAACGGTTCGGGGTCGAGATCCGGCCATCCGGCCGTCGGATCGGCCCTTCGGCTGCCGGATCCGACGGTCCGACCACCGGATCCGAGCCGACTTAAAAAAAAAATTACAAATATTTTTTGTTTTTTTAATTTAATAAAAGTCATTTACACATGCAAATTTCATCAAACGGTATTTTAGCCAAAGTTGTATCTCAATGCAAATTTTACCAAACGATATTTGCGTTTCAAAAACCCCTTCACCCAGGTATTTGCGTTTCCGCAAACGTTCCCCAAAATCCGAACCAAACGCCCTACCAAAGCCAAATGCTAAACAGAAACCAAGTCTGGCCCAACAAAGCAGAATGAGCCCAACAGGCCTAATTCATCTCAGCCCAAAAAAACCAAACGCTAAAGGCTCGATCGGATCCTTGCATCCGACTCGCGGCTCTCCCCTTCCCCGCCTCTCCGCGACGCCGATGGGGGCGGCCGAGCGGGTCACGGCCAAACCGCAGCGAGCAGCGCCGATCGTCGTGGGATTGGCAGACGCGACGACGAGACGGCGGGCAGCAGCAGGGACGACGGCGCGAGTTTCGGCTGAGATCAGTGAACGGCTGGGTCGTGGAGACGGATGGAGCGGCGACCTCCATCGTCGTTCGATCGGGCGGTGGGTCGCGAACAGCAGCGACTCGGGCTGGTGGCGGCGCAAGCGGGCGGCGTCGTCAGTGGCTGAACAGCGGTGCCCGCGGCGGTGGGGCTCGGTCCCGGGTCTCTCTCTAATCTCGCCCTATTTTCTCTCAAATCTCACTCCACCACGATCTCTCTCCCAAATCTCGCAAAGAGCTCCCCCAATTTTTCTCTAATCCACCGCCCAGATCTCTCTCTCGTCCCCCGAGATGTCATCCACCGCCCTCTCTACCGCCGGCACGTGGGAGCAGGCGGGTTTGCCACTGGCCGGGCATATGGATAGCTGCCCCCCATCGCGTCGCCAGCCTGCTCGCGATGCCCTTCGTCCGGCAGCATTGAAGACACCTGCTTCGCCGTCCCACCCGTCATGGTTTCCCGCCGGCCACTGCGTTGCTCCACGTGCGTGCCGTCTTCTGCGCGTCGCTGTTCTCCGTGTGCGTGAGGTGCAATGCAAGGAAGAAGGAGGGGAAGGAAGAGGGCCGGGCCGCGGGGCCCTGAGTTAGGCGAGACCGGCCTGGGCCCGTGCGTGAGGAAGAAGACAAAAAGGGCTGGGACGAAAACCCAGTCCCCGAGACCCCTTTCATTTTTGTTAAAATTTTATTTATCCGAAAATAGGGGAAAATAAAATACAAAGTAAAAATTAGTAGATGCAAATAATATTAATACCTAGATGATGTTAAAATATTTTTTTTGAAAGGGCCAAATTGGTCCATAATTTTCTAATATTTAACCGAAATTAGGCATCAATAATTCGACGGTTTAAACTGTTTTCTCTTCACCCGTTTTAGCATATTGGATTCTCCAATGAGTACTAACATTACAATATGATCTGTTTTTTACTTTCAGCCTTTGGTATGTGTCATGTTGAAATAGGGATATGATATGAATATGGCTTATTTAAATGTGTTCAGTAAATGTGTCGAATCGAAAATTAAACCAAATTACATATTACCCTTAAATCAATGACCAAAACAACGCGTCAACATTCACTTTTGAGTAACAATCATTTGGCCTGGGATACCACAATCAACAATAACAATCAAAGCAACATAGAACACAAGGACGGAGGGAGAGGGGTTGAACTCGAATAGCGAAACATTAACAAAACATGGAGGGAAAGCCGTGAGTCCATTTTATAAATCAAAGTGTTATTTTATAAATTCTTTAGGATAAAAATGTCTTTAAATATTATAATAAACGTACGGGGACGAAGGGAGAGGGGGTTAAACTTGAATAGCAAAACATTAACAGAAATGAAGAGAAAGCCGTGAGTCCATTTTATAAATCAAAGTGTTATTTTATAAATTATTCAGGATAAAAATGTCTTTAAATATTACAATAAACATGTTAAGACGTATTCAATTCTCTCGTGTCAAAGAAAAGCACATACCAACATCTTAACTTAAACACTGCGATTCTTATTTTAAAGGGTTATGTGAGTTTATTCGCATAAAACACGATTTTTTCTCATGTCTTAAACATGTTAACCTGTTTATGAAATCTATTTGACTACTTATCGTGTTATGTAGGGGTGAGCATGGTCCAAGTTGGGCCGGTCCATCCCCTAACCTTAGGACCAACCCACACAATGCCAGTCATCAATTTTTGGGACCGAGGACCGACCCTATGGAGCTTGAGACTGAGGATCAGACCGACCCAATAGGTTCTGTCCGGTTCCAGGGTCAACCCAAGACCAAACGATAATTTTTATTTCATTTTTTGTACTCTTTAAAAAAGCGATTGAGAACCGGATTGACCCTATGGGTTCAGTCCGATTTCCAAGTCAACCTAGGACCAACCGATAATTTTTTATTTCATTTTTTGTATTCCTTGAAAGGGCAATCGAGGACCATACCGACCCAAGGGTTCAATAATGTGTGAGGTCAGCTAAGAAAGGCAAGCAGTGAGGGTCAAGTGGGGTGAGCGTCAAACAAAATGAGCATCGAATGTCAAGCGAGGAGCAATAAGCCAAGCGAGCATCGAGTCGCAAGCGGCACGAATGATCCAAAGCGAGTGAGGTGAGTGTCGAGTGGCGAGCGGAGAAGTTGTTTCTTTCGATTTTGGCAAATTGAAGACTAAAAGAACAAATAAGATATAATAGAACGAATACTAGAAGATGATGTTATAATGAGCTGTTTATGCCTTTTTTGAAGCTGTGAGGACTCATCACAAAAATATTTTCCTCCTTCGTAAATTATGACTATTGACACTCTAAAAAAACATTAAAAATCTAAATTATTAAAGAATAATATAAAATTACTTGAACTCCTCACTAATTAGCTATTTAATGTTGTTAATGCTATTTATTTTAAGGTTTTCTATATATAAAAAATTATAAATAATATTATATATATAGTTAGAGTTGGTCCGGGTTGGACCAACCCGGAACTCTTAGGATCAAGGATCGACCCGCATAGTGCTGGTCCAGGAATTCTAGGACTAAAGACTAACCCAATCTCATTGGGAACCAGACCAGGACCAGCAGGGTTGGGCCGGTCCAGGGTCGATCCAAGGTTGACCTTGGACCAATGCTCACCCCTAGTGTTATGTAGTGCTATGTGAATGAGTCGTGTTGAAAAAAATTGTCAGCCCTAACATTGTGTTTCGAGATCAGCCATTTCTAATCCCGGTCCAATTCTTTTTATTAGATGTTTGTTTGATTCTTTGCCCCTATGATGCCCATACCTTGAATTAGATGGATCCCTATGAGCAAACATAGAAGCCCATAATATATAGAGAAACACTTATGCAGTTTTTAATTCATGTGAGAATGACAATCTGTTTTAATTAAAAAAACACATGACAAACAATTAAAATTTATTATAGGGTTTACTCCTTCAATAATTTGTGAGTCACTATATGTTTTTGTTCTTACAGTAATTCAAAGATTGGTGTACTAATAAAGCTATAAGATATTTAGTCGAGCCCATTAGACTAAATCCATGCAAATTCTTAATAAATCCCCTATGGGCAAAGAAAAGGAGAAAAAGAATAACTAATTCCCCTAGCCCTCGGCATTGAAGGGACATTTTAATTACTTCAATCTCGAGTTATTATTCTGTTCAATTGTATCCATGTAGTATTGTCCAACATTCAATTCAATCCCTGAACATTTATTCCGTTCAATCTTTTCTTTTTGTCATTAAACTTCGTTGCAAAATTTGCTAATGTGGTGACATAATGCTCTTTTAATTTTCTGTTATTTGATTACAGTGGCTGTTACATTCGAACATTCTTGCCAATTAGCTAGATGTAAAAATGCATGAACGAACAAACCATTCTTTGTAAGAATGTCCATGACCCAAAAAGGGTAAAAATCTTTCAACGAGATTGGTCAGGCCAGATCGAGCCCATTAAAGGAGCCCAAGGCTTAGCCAGCTCGGTCGATAGGTCTAGAAACGTAAGGGCGGCCAATTGAGCCGCCACATTTGCGATCCATCATAATTTTTTTAGGTGGAAATTTGCCCCTAGTCATGCCATTTTACAATTTTATGAAGTACACTGCATTTCTCAGGAGACAAAATAAAGAATTATTATCTGCCCAAGAAAACAAAAGGTCAAAGGGTGAAATGGCACGAGAGTACTTTGACTTTGTTGGGCCACATTGAGATAAAATAGCCGAATTCCATCATGTCTTATCTAAATTGTTGAAGTTATAATACTACAAAAAAACTCCAAACTGATACATCTCTAACAAGTTTATCATATATTAATTTTTTTTATCACCAAAAATCTTAAATTAGTACATTTGTTACAAAATTACTCCAAACAAATTTTTTTACCATAAAAACTCCTAAAATGGTACATATGTTACAAGTTTACTCTCCAAAGGTAAAATCTTAAACCACACCAGACAATTGTCATGTGTCATTAAATTCCGTAATTTAATTGTAAAATTTAATATAAATTAACAATTAGTAAATTTATCATAGATGTACAAATTTGAGTTTTTTGTAATAAAAAAAATAATTTAGGATAAATTTGTTATAAGTGTGCCAATTCAAAATTTTTCATGATATTAACCTAATTTCGTAATAGAAATATCTTTTCTAATTTTGTGACATCGTAATTGATGAATTTAGTATCATTTGGGTAAAAGCTCATACCAGTTTGAACCCATCATCATCCTTTTGCCCTTTCTTTTCTTCCACGAGCGACGACCTAATTTCCGCTAACAAAGTAGGTCGTTTTCTTGTCAAGAGAGTTTTGATGAGGATAAGAAAAGGTGTCATGTAAAATGATTCAACATGGACTCAATTCTTGTGTTTAGCTGCACTAATCAAATTCCTTTTATTATTCCCTAGCAAAACAGATAGTGTTATTTTTTATGGCAATTTTTTTATACGACGAAGGCATTAGAAAAATCTAAAATTCTCTGACTTATCTCATTTGAAATTTTTTAACAATTGGATCGCTAAAGTCTACGTTTTTTGTTCGAAGTTGATCTATTCATCAAAATTTATGAGCAAAATCTTGACAAGATCGTTAATCCGCTGTTAATTCTAACGTAGCATTTAAAAAATTAAAAAGGAAATCACAGAGGAAGGATATTGCATAGCAAAATTTATACTAAATATTAAGAAAAAAGGAAATTTGAAAAAAGACGAGACAGGAGGGAGGTGGGGCGCCATCAAGGTCGCATTACCTCAGGCTATATCTAGCTCAAATTGAACCAACCCTCACCAGCGTTTGGGCGACCATGATGCAAGAGCATTCGACTTAGCTCCATCAACACACTTAGCACCATCATTGCTAGCCAAAATAGAATTTAGGCATAATATGTTCAATGGGTCGAGATTGAAATTCCCAACTAAAGCAGCATTGAACTATTCTTGCCGAAGTTATCAATATCGATGGTTAATGAGTTATCGAATTCTCGGTATGATATATTAGTCACTGATTTCTTGGTACATTTTATTAGTTACTAATTTAAAAGTTTATCAACAACATCTCAATGGGAGGCCATTCTAAACAACTTTCTTGATTATTTGATGAAGTCTTGGGGTATTTATCTTCTGATCAAGGTGGGGGTACAAATTTTGTAAGGCTGAAGAATCAAGAGTACAAGTTCCCAAGTCATTAAATGCATCTCTATTTTCCTAGGAGTTTTGGATGTTACATAAGTTTCAAGAGTCAAAATTCTAAGTTCCAATGTCTATTTATTACTTTTCTATTTCCTAAGTTATATTTCTAAATAGTGGAAGCCTCTCAATCGTAACCAGACTAGATTTGATGAATAAAAATACTTGAGATTTCCTCTGTGTGAGCGTATATCTTTAGAGAGTAGATAACTCCTATTTCAATTACCCATGGATAGTATATTACTCCTCGGTGGTGAGCCAAAAAGCCCTTTATTCTTGGCTGGTGGATTTTTCCTTTAAGCCTCGATGGTGAGTTTCTCCTATCCTGAAATCCTTTATCCTTGGCATGTGATTTGTCCTTTAAGCCTTGGTGGTGAACTTCGTTTATCCTTATCATCATCCTTGGTTGGTGGCACATCCTTTATACCTTGGTGACGATCGTTTTCTATCATTGCATTTGCATTCATCCTTCAACAACCATTCCCATACACTTAACCACAAAAATCCCTACGTTCTCGAATCACTCGCTCGTGCATGTCCCTACATCCGGAGGTGCTGCCACACAGTATTTTTCTTTTTTCTTTTTTTTCCTCTTCCTTGGTTTTTGGTTTCTTCTCCAAAATTCCTAATAGTTTTAGATTCAAATGACAAGGCATGATGAATTAAAATCTAATTGTAAAAGTTATGGGTCACAAGCTGGGAAGGACTAGGAGTTGATGGTCATGGCATAATTAGCTTAAATATTAAGATTTATATGGAAATTGAGTACAACTCTCGTGGATTTTATCTTTTCCGCTATGGCGATATGACGTTGATTTCACGTCAACATCTGTAGCTTTATTTTAATGGAAGGATTGACTCATACGAAAAACTATGTACTTCTTTTTTTTTGAACAAGAAAAACTATGTACTTTAAAGACCCAATTGTACAAAAAAAAAAAAAAAAAGACTATTGAGAAACCTGATTGAACAATTTAAAAAGTACAGAGACTTGCTGATGGGGTTGTATTTTATAGGGATGATAAGTTCTCGATTGGATCCGATTTCAAGATAGAATTGGGAACCGACCACGGGTTCGGTTCGATTTTGTTCAAGTCCAATGGAATCGGTCTAACATGAAGTGAAAAAGAAAAGAAACTTGAAGAATTCCTTTGTATTCACTCTAATTTGATAAGTATTCTTTGCATGTATTTATATTACAAAGTGCAAACAATAAAAGGGAAATATAAAAATACGGATTCATTTTGAATCACTAATTGATGTCAATCTAAACTATAAATTGATTTGAGTATCTTCAATCAAATGAATTGCACAAATCATATCCTCAATATGGTTACTTTTTTTTCCTACTACTTGGAACTGGATTGAAATAATATTTAATTCATATTTCACTAATCTTTTTGAAGAAAAAAAAGTGATGTAGTCTATTTAGTCCGATTCCTCCTTGGAATTGAGAATCAGATCGCCTAGACACCAGTTTCATTTTTAGGAATCATGAATCGGATTGACACACTCGAGAATCAGACCCAACCGGCTAGTTTGGACCGATATGGTCCGAACGAATCCTTATTCGGGTGGTCCATTTTGCATACTTCTAGTATTTTTACCCCTTTTTCTAAATTGCATATATTACTCTCCACAGTCTCTCTTCTTCAGTCTGTTTGTACTATCTGACAAAATGGTAAACTTGACTAGGTCGACAAATTGCACATATTGTCTTTTCCAATCACAAAAGTCAATAACACTTTAAGGTGGCATGTCCAAGATTCGTTTGGAGTATTTTGAAGAAAACTTTAGTGAACGGATTTTTACTAGAAAGCTAAAACGGGCGTGCCCAAAAATTTTGTCCTACCGTTATAAATTACTTTTGACTTTCAATCAAAAATTTGACAATGAAAAATTTATTAAATCTAAAAAAGTCTGGAAAAAACTACGAATGACACTAATTATCGATATTTGTATATTGAAACAGCCGTTAGATGTATTTGACTAGAGAAAGGTCGAATTGTGCGAAGCACAAAATTTATGAATTGCAATAGGTGAAAAAAAAAATTGCTCTAAATAGACTAATTTAAGTGATTGTAGAAGCTCTAAAAAAGTAGACTTATGATATGTTTACAGATGTAAGCAATATGGTAGGAATGAAAATTCGGATGGAAAATATCAAGAAAAATTAAATCTTCTGTGGTTTCATTGCTTTGATCTTTTACCTTGTAAAAATTTTCAATTAAAAAGCTAATTCAAGCTATTAGGTTTGGGAGAGGACGATACAGCCGTGATAAGAATTCGTAAGGAAGCAAAATGGGACGACTCTTACCTTCAACATGCAAATCGAAATGAAATATATATGTAAAAAATGTATAACTGAAGAACGACATAATGAACGATGAAAAATAGAAAAGTCAAATTATAGTACGAAGAACTTACGTTTGGCTCCAATACTTATCGGTCAGATTCAAAAACTTAGCCGTTGGGTCACAAGTAACTTCATATATACATGAGGTATGAAAAATCGCGTAACCAAGTGATGTAAGAACTTTCAAAGGCCCTCATCCAGGAGGCTCTGGGTCACACTTCTTAAGTTTCAAAAACTTTTTTTTTTTTTTTTTGGAATTTTTTGTCTTTAATTTCATGCGATTTGAATGGGATGCTCATAAATAATGACGCCTTCGATATTCTCATGTTCAGCCGCATGAAAAACATATTTAAGAATGTAGGTGGATCCAAGACGGCAAAACTTCATGGTCGATGCATTATGAGCCGCATGTTTTTCACCCTCGAAATACTATTAACGTACGCCACCTCTAACGAAAGTGACCTTATCTTATGGCCCAAGAAAAGGGAAGGGGACCTAATACCGCTCGATATCATATTCTTTCATAACTCTTTTGGTCATTTAAACAAAGGAAAAGCCCTAGATTGACAAGTTGTTGGCTTAAATGGTAAGAAAGTTTATTTTTCTCCTTATGATCATAAGGTTCGAGTCTTGTTGAGGGTATTGCAAGAAGAAAATCCTAAATGTATCCAGACGATTTTGGGGAGTCTGTGCCCTTAAGATAAACCGGAGAGAACCAGTCGAGGTGCGGTTTGCGAAAGTTGACCTGGACACTACCTGGTCACTAAATCATAAAAAGATGAAAACAAAAAAACAAAAAAACAAGAGGCCCGTGTTCAGTCATTCATATTATGCTTGGGTTATGCCAAGCTGTGATGAATATGATTCGATTAAATATGGTCGAAATGGAAAGGAGGCTGTTGCTTGCTGTGGACTAACAATAAATGGGGACAACGTATGCCCTAAATGCATGAATTGGAACTTGTCTACTACTTTATCCAACGAATGCCCTTATAACTTTCACAAAATATGAATGTTGACATATATATCAACATATATTTTTATCATAGTTTTTGAATATTATATGATATTATAAATTTTGACGGATAAATGTAAAAGTACTTTTTATTTAATCTAAGTCTTGACAAACAAGTCAAGCACACCGTATAAGACAAGTTTCAATTTTCAATACACTAAACACACTTCACCAGAATAGTTTTTGCATTGAAAACTGTAATATTTACTTAATGAGTCACTTAACAAGTGCCTCTAATACACCTATAAACAAATTCTTGTACAAAATAAGGAAATTACAGTCGGACAATCTTGACTATTGGACTAAAGAGAAAGTGTCAATAGCGAGTCTTGAGTATATCTAATTAATGAGTGGGTCAGGAAGGGATGGTTAGGAGTTGGACCTAAAAGTCCTTTTCCATTATCTTAAAACATATTAACTTTTCTTTCCAAAGCTATAGAGCCTAAGCAAGCCTAAATGGACATGTGCTTGGATAGATGAAAAAAACCGTTAGTATGCGCTCGATGAAATGGTATAATTGTCTAAATACTAAATCTATTATACGGCGACCAATTCAATTATAAGCATTTCAATTATGTCAATTTAATCATAAATATTTTAAATTTTCAAATTTATTATTTATTTATTTATCTTATATTTATCTTTTTTTTTCCTGTTGAGTGTTGGTGAGGACTGCAACTCTCACTAGTGGCTAATGAGGGCTCGCAGGCCCTCATCTAGTGGTCTATGGGGGTTGTTGGGCCTTGAGTGGCTAGTCGGCCCTTGCCCGACGACCCTTCCTTGTTGGTCGGCCCCCTAGTTAAGAAAAATGTCAATAAAATTTTTGAAAATTGTCCACATCGCGGATTGCTAATCAAAATTGGCCAAAATTACTTGTCAAAAGACTTATAACTAAATTGGTACAATAAAAGGGGTAGAACTTAATTGACCGCCTTATAATAGATTTAAAAATTTTGGACAATTTTTCCCCTCGAAATTGTCCTTGTTCAGACCTGAGGGGGCTCATCTAGTTACCATGGCAATGAATCATGATCAAGTCTAATTTTAAGATTTAAATTGCAACATTTCAATATACGTAAGTGTTTTTCCTATTTGCACTGGAAACCTTAATATATAGGTTATTAAAGTGTAATCTTTCTTGTTTGTAATTTTTTGTTGAGCAACCATCATTGATCCTTATCAAAAGTATGCAATTCATCGCAAAAGTCTCTCAATTAAAGTACAGATAGAAAGTTCTCTCGCTTTGCAGAGTTTTCCTCTACCTGTATGGTAGCTGAACCCTAATCCTCTTTCTTCTCAAATCTTGTATCTTCACCATGAAGTCGCAAATTTCACTGCTGTTCCTTCAGCGGACACCCAATTTCAAGTTGTCTTTCACTAGCTTTCAATCGTTCAGCTGATTCTTCTGGTATTGTTGCCCTGTTTTCTTCACCGATTCCCATTTTCGCTGGTTGCATGTTTAATTTTACCCATACTACACCTGTCCCAAGCCCTTGTACCCCCAAATTGATAAGCGAACTGCTCCAGGTTCGATTTGGCTTGGCTTTACTCTCTGATTCTCTTCACTGATGGTATGGCTCAAGAAGACGAGGAGAACTCCACTCACCTGGCTGCTCTCTGTCATCGCCTGGGACATTTATGTTCACCACAGGAAATTGAGGTCTGGAATGATGCGCCATCCCCTGCAAAATGGGATGAATGCCGATTAACACTTGTTGGTAAGGTTTACTCTAATTCTGCAATCAACTTTCAAGCCTTTCAAAGTACATTGAAAAGGGTATGGAGAACTGATCAGGTCGATATATCACAGCGAGAAAATGGAGTCTATGTGGCAAAATTTAAACTACAGGCAGATAGGCAAAGGATTTTAGAAGGCGGACCTTGGTTGTTTTCTGGGAAACTTGTAGTTTTTAAGGCTTGGATTCCCAATACACCGCTTCATTGCTATGACTTCTCCACTTGTGCATTTTGGGTACAAGTTTTTGGCCTGCCATTAGAATGGTGCACAGAACAAACTATCTTAAGAGCTGTACAGTCTATTGGAAAAGTTCTAGAGGTGAAGGCAGATACAACAGATAATTTCACCTTGAGGTCTGGTCACGCAAGGGTTGAACTTGATCTTCAAGAACCCCTGCAGCCAGGTCGCCTTATTAGAATCAATCACAAAATCTTTTGGCTCGACTTTAGGTACGAGAGGCTCTCTCATTTTTGCTACTCCTGTGGAAGGTTGGGCCATTATGTCATGTCGTGTAAAGATGTTCCATATGACGAAAACCAATTAGATGCCAAGGATAAACTGCCCTATGGACAATGGCTCCATGCAGAAGTTAGGGAGCATAGTCCTTACTGGAAAATATATTATGAGTCGACTGACAAGAAGGAAAGTTTGGAAGAAATTGTGCTTGAAACACCTCCTACCAATGCGCGGCCTCTTCCTTTATTGCCATTGATAGCTATTGCAGTGGATGCTCCCTCTGTTTCAGTAATCCCGAAGACTCCAAATGACACCCATCCTTCAACAGCTTTGCTGGCTTGTCAAGGACTTGTGCAAAGGACAAATACAGCAGCTGAAGCTACCTCTGTTGTCACTATACAGCAGCCCCATCGGAACACCTTTCCTCCAACAGGCACGCTGGATCAATCAGGACTTGGACGTCCTATGCATGGAAGCACAATTCACACCGCACTGATACCTACAACAGAGAAGATGAAAGGGATTCAGGAGCAGCCTCGTAGTTTACAACTTGGAAAAAAAAATCAAGAACTCACGACATACACCAAAACTCAGCCCTGCAAAGAAGATAAAACGCTACAATCCCTATGATATGAGAAGTGCAGCTCCAGCAGCTTTTGATGAATCTTTTCTTTTGGACGCTCCGATCATGGAAATCCCTACTGATGGGATTTGGGTGAAGGTGACTGGCCCTCAACAGTCACCCAGTTACAAATGAAACTCTTAAGTTGGAATTGTTAGGGGTTAGGCAATCCCCTGACAATTCAAGCACTAAAAGCCCTCGTGGCTAAGGAGAAGCTCGATCTACTATTTCTAATGGAAACTAAACAGAAAGAAGATGTTCTTCAGCGCATGAAACGTCGCTTGCGTTTTTGTTATCTACATGTTCACAATCCGGTTGGCTTAGCATGAGGCTTAGCAGTATTATGGAATGATACCATTTCAATAGATTTTCTCAGCTCTAACTCGGACTATTTTGACATGACTTGCAAGGAAGGAGGGGATGGTCATTCTTGGTGCCTTACTTGTCTTCATGCCCCTTCTGTTCAACAACTTCGTCAGCAGGTTTAGCATGATCTCATCCGGATAAGTCTTGCCAATGCTCTTCCTTGGGTATGTATCGGCGATTTCAACGAAATTCTTTACCACTGGGAAAAGCAAGGGGGACGACCAGCAGATTTTAATCGATTGGCATCTTTTCAAGCTATTGTGAATGACTGTGGGTTAATGCACATTGAAGCAAAAGGGTGTGCGTTTACTTGGACAAATAATCGTCAGGGGGTTGCTTTTATTAAGGAATGTCTTGACCGAGTTCTGTGCTCTATGGAATGGCGCCTGCTTTTTCCTGGGGTTGAAGTTCAAGCACTCCTAGCTATTGGTTCATATCACAGTCCGCTTTTTTTTAAATACTACGTTAGCTATAGGGACCACACGGCACTACTTTATGTATGAAGCATACTGGAACCAAGATGCAGAGTGTCAGGAAATTATCAGTTCCTCTTGGAATTCTGATCGGTTGAAGAATGCAGCGATTACACATAAGATCCAAGCAGTTTCTGGTGCTCTAGCAAGGTGGAGTCACACTAAATTCTTACATACTCGACTCCATGTGAATGATTTGCAACAACAATTACAGCAGCTCATTAATCAACCGCATGGTTTGTATGACAACTCGGCAGCAAAAGCTTTAAAAGATGAGTTACAAATGGTGTGGAGTCGTGAAGAATAGTATTGGGCTTTGAGATCCAAACTAAATTGGCTGAAATGGGGAGATAAAAATACCAAGTTTTTTCACACAACTACTATTCAAAGGCGACAACGGAATAGAATTACTATGTTATAGGACAATAATCAAAGTTGGGTGCGGGACTCTACAAGATTACAGGAGATGGCGACAGCCTTCTTTTTGCGATTATATACCACTGTTGGCAGCCGCAACTATGAACCTATCTTGGCACAATGTCCTACTATGGTTACACAGGAGATGAATGAACGTTTAACCGCCATTGTAACCATTGAAGAGGTCCATCAGGCCACCTTTCAATTAGGGGCCACCAAAGCTCCAGGTCCGGATGGTCTTAATGGTTTATTCTATCAGACGCACTGGGACATTATCAAAAATGATCTCTTCCGAGAGGTAAGCAATTTTTTTTACATATGGTATTATGCCTCTATCTATAAACTGGACTCTGATTTCTTTGATTCCTAAAGTTCCCCACCCTGAATGCCTAGACCAATATTGCCCTATCAGCTTGTGCAATTATGTTTATAAAGTTATCTCAAAAGTCATAGCCAATCGTTTGAAACCTCTACTACTAGCTCTAATCTCAGAAGAACAGTTTGCTTTTGTTGGGGGTAGGCAGATACAAGATAATATTTTACTAGTCCAGGAAGTTCTTCACCAACTTAGGATAAAAAAAGGGAAGCGCACTTTTCGAGTTGTTCTTAAAATGGATATGATGAAGGCATATGACAGGGTTGAATGGGATTTCCTACAAGCCTATCTTCTTAAGTTGGGATTTCACCCTATGTGGGTTCAGTGGGCTATGCAGTGTATTACGACCCAATCTTCCTGTGTTAAATTTAATGGGCAGCATCTACAATATTTTCACCCTTCTAGAGGTCTTCGACAGGGTGATCCCCTGTCCCCATATCTTTTTATCTTGATGGTCAATCTCTTATCAGTCCTAATCAACAATGCCATTAGCATGGACACCCTTAAAGGCGTCAAACTTAACAGATGGTGTCCTTCATTATCCCACTTGTTTTTCACAGACGATGCTATATTCTTTCTTGATGGTACTGTTCGTGAATGTCAGAATTTATCAAATATCTTACATCAGTACTGTGTAGCTACAGGGCAAGCAATTAATCGCAATAAATTGGGCATTTTTTTCGGGAAAGCTTGCCCTGTTAGTTTACAACAAAATATAGCTAGTGAACTAAGAGTTCCTATATTGCAGAAGTCTGGGAAACACTTGGGGATACCTTCTAATTGGGGACACTAAAAGAAAGACATGTTTTCTTGGATAATGGGGAGAGTTAACAATAAGTTGGAAGGGTGGAAAGAAACACTGCTATCGAAAGGTGGGAAGGAGATCCTTCTTAAAACTGTTGTACAAGCTGTTCCTCAGTACGCCATGTCCATTTTTAAGCTCCCTGTTTCCATTTGTAGATCAATTGAGAAACAAATTGCCAGGTTTTGGTGGTAGACAGATAAGAGTAGATCAGGCATCCATTGGCGAAGTTGGGAAGATGGGGGTTTGGGCTTTAGAGATCTATTAAATTTTAATAAAGCCATGTTGGGCAGACAGGCTTGGCGGTTGTTTACTCACCCTTCCTCGCTATGGAGTAAGGTCTTCAAAGGCATCTATTTCCACTCAAGAACATTCTATAATGCCGAACGAGGATCTCATCCATCTTGGGGTTGGTAGAGCCTATTAACTGGACGAGACGCCATCCTACCCAACATACGTTGGTCTGTAGGTGATGGGAGATCAATCAGCATTCGTGGTGATCGGTGGCTCCCTATGGGCATATTAGGAGGACCAACGGTTTGCGAGGAACCCCATTGGTGGCCGATCTTATTGACCAGCCCAACGGTACCTGGAATGTCGCTTTGCTTGGCAATTTTTTTGATAGACAGGTAATCGACCAGATCACTAATATACCTATAAGACCCCATTGTATTAAAGATCAACTCATTTGGACTGCTACCAAAGATAGCTCTTTCACGATTAAAATTGCTTATCACACTATTACAGCATCAACAACAACTCAAACAGCACAATCGACTTCAACATCTTATCAGAATCCAAGTTGGCTATGGAAGAAACTCGAAACCGAAATCCCCCCCCCCCCACCAAAGTTAGAACCTTCATATGGTCCCTTTGTCAGAATGCTCTAGTAACAAGAGCCAATTTATATCAGAGACATATTAATTACTACTCCAATTTGTCTGCTCTGTAATCATAATGCACCAGAAACTCTTGAACATTTATTTCTACCATGTCCCTAGGCAACAGAGGTATGGTCTCATCCCCATTTGAACATAAACATATCACCTATAGCAGTACAAAGAATTGATAAATGGATCGCAAAGCAAGTTCAACGATAGCGCACCTCACCTGGTTTGGAGATCCTTGCATCTGTGTTATGGCAGATTTGGCGAGCTCGCAATGGGTTCGTTTTCCGCAATCAAGAGCTTCAACCTTCTCGAGTGGCTGAGGTAGTGCTCGCTGGAAATCATGCCGCTCGCCTGGTAGCTCTTTCCTTGACCAGTAAAGGTCGATCGCTCCATCCCGGGGGAGCCCTTTGGAAGCCGCCTGATCCAAGTACCTTGAAAGTAAACATAGATGGATCTCATCAACCAGGATCTACAGAAGGTAATATGGCTTGCATCTGTCGAGATCATAACGGCAGACTTACCGATGGCTTCTCATCACACTTTGCAGCAACTTCGGCTTTACAGGCGGAGATCCAGGCTTTCACTTTGACACTTCAGCATCTGCAACGCCAAGGTTTAACCCACGCTCGTCTTCTTCTCGAATATGACAATTTGATCTTGGTTGACACTCTCAATCGCAGAAGGAAGACGCCATGGGGAGACCGGTCTCTGTTCAGCGAAGCCGCTGTTGTGTCGTCTCACTTCCCTAACCTATCCCTCGTTCACTGCAGATGAGAGGCCAATGTGGCCACTGACTGGGCTTCAAAGGCCCATAATCGGGCTTCAAGTTTTAAGAGTTGGGCTGTTTTTCCTCCTTTTTATTTGATGGATATCATCTGTGCCGACGCCTTAGCTGCCGGATGTAATGGACTCTAATTATCAATGTAGCTTCTCTTTTCAGACCCAAAAAAAAAAAAAAAACCATCGTTGATCCTTCAAAATTAGTTTGTTGACTCCCAACTTTTGGTTTTTCTGGCTAAATCAAGGCGAAGTCAAAAGGCAATCGGTGGAGGAATAAACGCATTGATGCTTGGTCGAACTCCACCTACAAATTGATTGGCAATTAGCCAAATTGCGTGCAACTTGTTCGCCCATAAACAAAAATCACGTGCGACTCGCTAGAGGGGATTGGTCGTCCTTGGTTTGGCAACAAGAAAAGGACTGCACGAAGCACAGATTTTTCAGTAAATTCGGTTCAAAATTTTAAGGGATAAACGCATAAACAGAACTTAACATTTTAACCGTTGTTCAATTGAAAAGTTAAAATTTATTTTGATAAATTGAGGATTTAAGGGTTTGAGAAAAAAAAAAAAAACCTGAATCAGGTTTTGAGTTTTCAGTCTTGACAGAGGATTGAATTAGAGAGAAAAACAAAATAAATAAATGGATGTAGAAAAAAGGAAGAGAAAAGTGAAAGTGAAAAGTCCTTTGAGTATTTGATAATTTTCTATATATTTTACCAAGTGAGCTTCTCTTTATATATACAATTCAAGGAATCGTGATTCAACAGAATCTGTTTACACGAGTTTAAATGGCTCTGCTTGGTCTTCGGTGTGTAGTTGCTAGAAGATATCTTGTGCTAAAGAAGGGGAAGAAAATGTTAGGGGATGTTGGAGCCTGCTGATGTGAACTTTAACTTGTTTAACATGCGCTGTCTTATCAGTGAAATTTAGGACGCGATAAATGACATGTGGCAAATTTCTAAATATTCCACGCAGGAGCCGATGCTTGAATTCCACCTACGGTGCTGCGTAAGTGGGGACCTAATTGTGACTTATAAAAAATCTGGAGTTTTCAACAACCAAAATATAATCTTAAATAATCAATACATAACCAACCAAAATGTATTTGATATTTAAATTATTCTAACAAGCCAAAAACGTGAAGTTATGTTTATATAATTTCCCCAAAATTCTAACTCCTTCCACTTCGTTAACAATAAGCATAAATTGGTTTTTTTGTCTTAGCAAGTTTAGCTCTTAAATCATTATCGTAACCTGAAGAATATCGTCTCCTTTTTTTGCACAAATGTCACGTTAGATTAAATTCCGTATTCTCCTTATTATCCAGTGAGATCACTCTCATTGATCTCCTACAAATTTACTTAAATTGACAAATAAGGCAAAAGAACATCCCAAGTGTCAAAAGTTAGAAAAGTCACGCTTAAGGTCACTTTTAAAAAAAAAATAAGGCACTTGAGTGCCACATTCGGCGAATCCCGCCGGAAATCCTACGTAACAATTTTTTATTAATTTTGATCACTTACGTGGCTCGTTGAAAAGCTGACTCAGCAAAGAAACACAAAAACGACGTTGTTTTGGCACAATTCCAATTTTAATATAAAAATTAATTAAATTAATATTAAAATTTTTTAAAAAAATAAAGAGAATGAGGTTCAGTTGAAGGTTGAGGGCTGAGCCCTCGCCGCCACCAGCTAAACCTCCTCCTCCTCCTTCTTTTTTTAAATAATTTGGTTTTGAATTTAAGAGACATTTGTAAGAGACATTTCAAGCTTTGAATTGACATATAGCATGCATCAATAGCTTGTCATTTACCGTGTTTGCTATTTTTGCTAAATCGAGTCCAAACTTAACATTTAGGTTTAACTGAAGTACAATCATGTTTCTATAATTTAATTTGTTTGATGACTTTATGTGATTTTGAGGAAGAGTCTTCGATGAAGTTTGTACATAACACTTAGGTCTATAACATGTCAAAATTTGAGAATTCTTGCATGTCATTTGATATGGTACATTGGCCATTGAACTTGTACTTTGCTGTTGGCCATTGAACTTGTACTTTGCTGCTGCCCTGTTTCATTTCTGATTGACATGTTATTGTTCTTGAATTTTTAGAAAATCATGTGTAAAGAATTAGGTTTGGAGGTCTTTTGAGATTTGTTTGTGATGCGCCATACTTTGTCACTGCAAATTTTCACAAAATAAAGAGGTGTTTTGAAATTGTTACCATTCATCCAAAAGTTGCAAATGTCTTGAAATTCTGACTTCCAATATGATTTCAAAGTCATTCCAAATTTTGATAGTTCGTGATGCCTATAAGAAAATTGTTTTAGCCTTATTTGCATTACAATTTGACATGGCTTTATTGAATTCTTAATTCGTATTTAGGACGTTTGTGATGCTTGATCAGTTGTGCCCTCGATGCACCTGAGCTCAACTTAACGACCGGACATTATTCTTGATTCGATAAAATCACGTCCCTGTTCAACAACTTCTTTAAAAATCTTGATTTGACATAAAATTTGTCAAAGTTTGGATCATATTTAGAGTGTCTGTGACGCTTGATCAATTGTGCCCTTGATACACCCAAGCCAACTTTGATGGCTAAAAGTACTCCATAACATTGATGAAATTATTTTCCTTTTTTTATCGAATCCTTTTAAGATGATGCTTTTCCTCGCCAATTTTCCATAAAATGTTTTTTGGGCATCACATGAGTCAGTGATGTGAGAGCAATTAACCTAGCTCCATCAGCCCGTTCAGCACCAACATTACTCATTCAAGCCAAGAGAGGACTTAGGCATAACATGCTTTAATGGGTCTAGAATGAAATTTCCAACTAAAGCGGTACTGAACCATTCTTACCAAAGTTATTGATACCAATGATTAATGAGTTACAGAATTCTCGGTATGATATATTAGTCGTTGATTTCTTAGTACGCTTCATTGGTTGCTAATCTTGAAATTTATCAACAACATATCAATGGGAGGCCATTTTGAACTATTTCTTTGGTTATTTGATGAAGTCTTGGGGTATTTATCTTCTGGTCAAGGTGGGAGCACGAATTTTGCAAGGCTAAAGAATCAAGAATGCAAGTTCCCTAGTCATTAAATGTATCTTTATTTTCCTAAGAGTCTTTATTGTCATGGAATTTTTAAGAGTCAAAGTTTTGAGATCTTAGATCTTTAACGTTAGGCTAGTTCCTATATTTATTACTTTTCCATTTCCTTAGTCGTATTCCTCCTATAAATAGAGGAAGCCTCTCAATTGTAATCAAACCAGATGTGATGAATGAAAATACTTGAGATTTCCTCTACGTGAGTGAATATTCTTGGAGAGTGGATAACTCCTGTTCCAGTCTCTTTATCCTTGGAAAGTGGATTACTCCTCGGTGGTGAGCCAAGAGGCCCTTTTATTCTCGATTAGTGGATTTTTCTTTAGTCCTTGGTGGTGAGCTTCTCCTACCTTGAAATCCTTTATCATTGACGAGTGGTTTGTCCTTTAAGCTTTGGAGGTGAACTTCGTTTATCTCGATCTTCATCTTAGGTAGGTGAGGCATCCTTTAGACCTTGGTCAAATGATATTCTATCTTTTAATTCTGCATTTTATTCATCGATAACCATCCTGATACACATCATTTCCTAAACACTTACTTTTACCTAGAATCACTCACACACGCTCGCATCAGTCATATACCGATCGTCTTCCTTGCATGAAAAGTGATCCATTATTGGCTTGCTTATTGGTCGATTGATTGAAAAATAAGGTTAAGTGGCATGCGTGCATGCTTTCTTATATGCTTTGCATATGATTTTTAGATGTATGATATAGTTATGATGCATGATCACATGGGGTTACTCTGGGATGACACTTAGCACTTGCATTAGGGACTTTTAGCTTTAGTCATTATGCGAAAACACAAATGATGGCCAAGAGTTATAAGTTATATTAAAATGAATTAGGTATGCATCCTAGGTGGGTTGTTGCATTAACTTCAAAGGTTGACCCCAAGGCCATGTTTGATTAGCTGATACTTTGATTTGGTTCTTTGATTGTGATTGTTTTTGTTTGGTTGGTACATTTACATCCTCTTTATTTGCATTGTTAATATGCTTAGCTCTAGCTATAGACTAGAATTAGGATAGGTCCATGAAGATGGCATTCCCAAGGACTCGAAGATGATGAATGTTCGATGTACAATCTAACTTTACCATTTGTACATTCATTTGCTGACATATGTCTCGGGTTTTGCATGCGTTGTATAAACATCCGATGAGTTATGGGTTTATTGTCTTGCACTTAGAATTATATGAGTAGCCTCGCTTTCCATAAATTGCTTTGATTGTTTACTTTTAAGCATTGTCTTTTTAATTAATTGTCTGTTTCATTCTTGTTCCCGTTAGAATAGAGTAGAATGGCATAAACGAATTAACCACACATGATCACCTTTACCTCATAAACTTGCATGAAAAAGTAAAAAGAGATGTATGATCACATCAGATAACACATTAGCCGTTAAGTACCAAAAAGGCATTGATAGCAACATTAGCGTAACCCAAGTCTACGAACTCTATATCTCAGGTTGCGTAGGTATCGAGAAACTACTCCCTACCCTCGATTGGGCACTCTAGCCGACCCCAAAAAACGAGACTAGTGGCGACCTTAAATACCATTTAGGTTGTCTAATACAACTTTAAAATGAACTTACCCATCATGTGAGGTATGAGCTTTGGAAAAGCTCGTGGCTATGATTGAATAACTCAAGCGGTTGTGACCCCAACAAAAAGATGAAGTGATGACATCTTGTTGGAGGGAAGTACCTTGAGTGAACTTTCATAGTCAAACACCTCTAAACTTTGCCTTTATGCCTTTTTGCCAAAAAAAATGGCGCTAAGGTAGAGTCATGACAAATCTTGTTGTAAGCTTGGGAGAGCTCACGATCATGATCAAGAAACCTCATGGCGCTGATACCAAAGGATGAGGTGATGGCATCCTTGGAGTTATTTGCCGTAAGGACACTCTCATGGTTACCACCTCTAAACCCTACCTTTACGGCATCACTCATCGATTGGGCACCAAGGTCAGGTTGCGACAGATATTAGTAGTGAGGTGGAGTTTCAGGTGAAAACTTTGGATAACTTAGAGGTAACAGAGGTTGATATTGTAAATGAGGCTACATTTCTTGAAGTCAGTGATACAAAACAACTAGCAAAGCTACACACACTATAGCCATAGGCAAACAAAGAAGGCAAATCAAATCGTCGATGCATTATGGTTATATAGATATTGCTTATACATTAACTATAGATGACAAGGTGGAGACAGATGAGCCTTCATCTTACTTTAAGGTAATGACTAGTACAAAGCTGTCGTATTGGCTAGGGGCTATGAGCAACAAGATACAATCACTTCATCAAAATCAATCATAAGAGCTAGTCAAAGTACCAAAGAGCCAGAAGATCAAGAAGCAAATAGGTTTATAAATGGAAGGAGGTATTCCCGATGTCGAGGCAGTGACTTATAAGGCGAGATTTGTTGTGAAGGGGTATATAGAATGAGAGGGCATTGAGTACAATGAAATGTTTTCTTCCAAGGTAAGACATACTTCTACTTGTGTATTACTCACTTTAGTTGCTCCACATAATCTTGAGTTGAGCAACTAGATGTGCAAATGTTGTTTCTTCACAATGAGTTGGAGGAGCAGATTTACATGAGGCAACTAGAGGGATTTACTATTATGGGTAAGGAAAACCATATTTGCTTATTAAGTAAATCTTTGTATGGGCTAAAACAATCTCTAAGCAATGGCACAAGAGTTTTGGTGCTTTCATTGCTAGTTAGGACTATTCGAAAAAGTCAAATGGATAGTTGTGTTTATTTTAAGACATTAGAGAATTAGTCTTTGACATATCGATTATTATATGTTGATAGTTGCTAAGAATCTATTTGATATTGATGTCCAAAAGAGGGGATTGAGAGATGAGTTTGAGATTAAAGATTTAGGTGATACAAATAAACTATTAGCTATAGATTTTATGTAATAAGATTAAAAATATGTATTGAGAAGATTATTGCATGTTTTAATATGCAACCGGCAAAATCTATGAGTATGCCTTAAACGAAGCAGTTTAAACTTTCTAATAAGTTATCACTAAATACTGGGGAGTAGGAAAAGCATATGTCATGTGTTCCCCATACTAATGCAATGAGTAGTATAATGTATGAGATGATATGCCATAGGCTTGCTATATCACAAGCTGTAAGAATAGTTAGCCATTACATGAATCGTCTTGGTAAAGTTTATTGGGAAACTGTGAAGTGGATCATCAGATACTGGAAGAGGACAACAAACATTGGTATAATGTACCAGAGGGATGAATGGTAGTGAGATCGCAAGGCATGTGAATTCAAAGACGCAGGTGACTTCAATGAGCACATATCTTTAGCAAAGTACATATTTACGCTAGTAGGTAGTGTAGTGAGTTAGAAGGCGTCTTTCTCAAACCACATTGCCTTGTTTTTTACTGAGAAAAATTAAATGGCACTAACCTTTATAGCGAAAGAGATGATAATATGGTTTCAACAGTTGCTCTCAGACTTTGGGTTGGAACAAAAAGGTGTTGATATACATTATGATAACTAAGGTGCAATCTATCTAGCATACAATCCAATTTATCATGAGCCAATGTAGCATATTGACATTATGTATCATTATATCGATATGCCTTAGCAAAAGGTAGGGTTGTTGTAAAAAACATTGCTACTGCGAAGAACCCTATAGACATGATAACTAAGCTCGTTCCTTTAGCAAAACTTAATCTTTGCTTGAGCACAATTAGCGAAAGAGACGATAATATGGTTTCAACAGTTGCTCTCAGACTTTGGGTTGGAACAAAAAGGTGTTAATATACATTATGATAACTAAGGTGCGATCTATCTAGCATACAATCCAATTTATCATGAGCCAATGTAGCATATTGACATTATGTATCATTATATCGATATGCCTTAGCAAAAGGTAGGGTTGTTGTAAAAAACATTGCTACTGCGAAGAACCCTATAGACATGATAACTAAGCTCGTTCCTTTAGCAAAACTTAATCTTTGCTTGAGCACAATTAGCATCTATGGAGGGAGAGTGCTCATTGGACATTGGTAGGATTGGCATGAATGATTAACACTATAACTTAACTTCAAATGTAGAGTCAAGGTGAAAAATTGTTAAATTATGTTTTGAGTTTAAACCTGTATACGAAACGTGACCTAATTGGATGATGTAGATCTGTTTGTTAAGCCGTAGGAAAGAAGTCCAATGAATCTCTTGAAGGGCATGTAAGTATGAATGTCGAGATTTGTTTTGATTGGGTTGGATAAAGATCCAAGTTTGACCGCACAAAGAAATTCGAGAAAGGGAGCTTCAGTTACCGTTAAAACAAAAAGGAAAATCTCTCTGGCTCTACAAGACACAATTAAGGACTCGCATATTCTATTATATATACATATATATGTTTATAATATTTGATGGGTATCAGAGAAAGAAACAAAAAGCAAGGGTTTTGCTTTTATTCCTCTCGGCCTGCCGTAGCCACACGAAGGGAAAAGGAAAAGAAGCGTGCAGAGGCGCTTCTTGGACAGCCGTACGGAAAGCTTTTATTTGGTGCTTGAACACACGGTAATTATATGCTGCAAATTTTCATTTAACTAAGTTGTTTATATATAGATACTTTGAATTTTAGTGTATTAACACTTGAGCATATGAGCGATTATAAATCTAGCTCTTCAATTATGATAGATTATTTGATGTTGGCTTTCCACATAAACGATACTCTAATTGAATCACATAAACTTTTAATGTCCTTATTGTTCCTTTTTAATTTCTCTAGTAATTTCGTGATGACTTAGATTGTAAGTAACTGTTAGTTTCCGCATTAATCTTATAACATTAATGATCTCGACAACTTCATAAGTGATGGAAAATCACGGCATCACCGTCTTCTCAAAACCAGATACCCCATGATATGCGCCATACTTTGCTATTAATATGGTCAAAAAGCATTTGTCGTAACGTAACATGATATGTATGTCGGACCATCATAGTATTCATAGGAGGGACCAAAGTTGCAAAATTAGCAAGACTCTAATTCTAACTTTGGTCATTTCTCTCTTCTTGGTCGAGGCCATGTGTAGAATGTAGGTAGCAGAAGGAGGAGGGGGTGGTGGGAGATCAAAATTGACGAGCACCAATGCCACACTACTGAGCTGGTGATAATTATAAACGGGTAGGTTTCGGCTGGTAGGTTGATTAACCTTTCAAATCAGCAAATCTGGTTGTGAATAATGGGTGGGATAAAAAGTAAAAAGTGAGAAGATTGAATAAATTGCAGAGGAACGGGGAGATGCATGTGAAATAAAAGCCATATTAGCGAAACGCTCTCTGGAATTTTTGCGCCTTTGGAGAACTCTTTGACGTTGCGATGTAATGGCTAAGCGATGGGTAAGTTGATTTTCTTCTCATCCAGGTTGAGCTGGGTGGCCTGTTGGTAAATTATATGGAGTTGAGCTAGAAAATACTGTGTTCGAGTTCGCGGATCTAGTCAGCCATTTGCACTTTTATATCTTTAAAACGGGTGTAAATGCTTTTTTGCACGTCAAAGGAATGTCCAATGCTGGCAAATTATAGAAAATGGCAGAGAATGTTCAATTTAAGGCGGCAGAATTTGGTTGCTAACCATTGCTCATGGGGGAAGCCCGTCACCACGATCTGATTGGAGAGTCAAAGACCAGTAGGTCCGCCCTTCACATACTAATCGGATTCTCTTAGATAGATGTCAAAGTGTATATACCTTTTAACTTTGACAAATAGATATAGAATAATATTCTATACACTACCAAAAACTTCAAGTTTGAGCTTGAGTTTGAGTTTAATTTAAGTTTAAATTTAATTCTTGTTATATTGTCTGAAGCGAATTTTAGTCAGGTTGAGCTTACGATGCATTAATAATCCTATGACTAGAGATCAGACAGCACAGATGACCTCATTGCAGAAACAAATTCAGGAGATATGGGTGCAAGAAGAACATTATTGGGCGATGCGCTCTCGGATAAACTGGATGCAGTGGGGTGACCGAAATACTACATTTTTTCATGCCACAACAATCCAGCGCCGAAAAAGAAATAAAATCAGCATGCTGAAAGACACCAATGACGAATGGACTAGAGACCCTGCTCGGGTAAGACATCAAACATTTCAATATTTCCAAGATCTTTACACTTCAGTCGGTCACCGCGATTATCTACCTATCCTACGCCAATGTCCACAGATTGTAATAGCTGCAATGAACAATACCTTACTAGCTGCAGTTACTATGGAGGAAATTAAGGCGGCAGTTTTTCAGTTAGGTGCCACCAAAGCGCCAGGACCAGATGGCCTGACTGGCCTTTTCTATCGACATTATTGGGATGTTATCCAGGACGATATTTTCACCTCAGTGCAGCAGTTCTTTATAACCGGAGTCATGCCTATTGATTTTGACAAAACTGCCCTATGTCTGATCCCCAAGGTCCCAAACCCTGAGAGGCTAGATCAATACAGACCTATCAGTTTATGTAATTTCATCTACAAGATTATCTCCAAAGTACTCGCAAACCGGTTGAAATCCTGCCTGCCTGACTTGATTTCAACAGAACAGAGCGCCTTTGTGTCCGGTAGGCAGATTCAGGACAACATACTAGTTGTCCAAGAGGTACTTCACTACTTCAAAACTCATAATAGGAAGAAAAAATTTCAAGCACTCCTCAAGCTAGACATGAAGAAAGCCTATGACCGGGTGGAATGGGATTTCTTGGAAGCTTATCTAGGTCAACTTGGGTTTCATTCTCAATGGGTGCTTTGGATAATGCAATGTGTCAAGACAATCTCTTTCAGCGTCAAACTCAACGGTGAATTTCTTCCTTATTTTCAGCCTTCTCGGGGACTCAGGCAGGGCGACCCTCTCTCACCCTATCTATTCATACTCATTGCTAATCTGTTATCTAACCTTATCCAGCAAGCAATCAACATGGGTAATCTCCGAGGCCTTAAACTTAATAGGTGGTGCCCAACCCTTTCCCATTTATTTTTTGCTGATGACGCCATTTTTTTCCTAGAAGGTACAACCCATGAATGTCAAAATCTAGCGACTATCCTAAGCCAGTATTGTCTAGCCACAGGTCAAGAGATAAATCGAAATAAATCAGGCTTGTTTGTTAGTAAGAATTGTCCTACTTCTCTTAAGTTGAATCTGGCTAGTGAACTCAGGGTGCCACTTCTAGAAAAATTGGGAAGATATCTTGGCATACCTTATGATTGGGGCTCATCTAAACGCGATATGTTTGCATGGATCTTAGGACGAGTACATTCTAAGCTGGAGGGGTGGAAAGAACAACTTCTCTCGAAAGGGGGGAAGGAGATTTTGTTAAAAGCAGTGATTCAGGCACTCCCACAGTATGCGATGTCAGTTTTTAAAGTGCCTGTCTCTATTTGCAAGTCTATAGAAAAGAAAGTGGCTCGGTTCTAGTGGCAAAACAGTAGCACTAAATCTGTGATTCATTGGAAAAGTTGGGATATCCTTAAAGAGAGGAAAGACAATGGTGGTCTAGGCTTCCGAGATTTGCTATCCTTTAATAAGGCCCTTCTAGGCAAACAAGCATGGCGGCTTTTTCAAAATCCTTACTCTTTATGGGGTCAACTACTCAAGGCTTTATATTTTCCCCACTCTACTTTCTAGCATGCTGACAGGGGTTCCAGGCCTTCATGGGGTTGGCTGAGTGTTCTATTGGGTCGAGATTCTATAATGCACAAGCTGCAGTGGTCAGTAGGTAATGGGCACTTGATTCGAGCGAGACAGGATCGTTGGTTAAAGATGGGCATTCTCGGTGGACCAGCACAGCATGGAGAACCTGAGACAGTGGCAGGTTTCATCCTACCTCATCAGCATGTGTGGAATACCCACACCCTCTTACAGACTTTTGATGAATCCATTGTCCAAGAGATACTAAACATCCAGCTCAGTCCTGCCTTGACAGAAGATAAACTTAATTGGACTGGTACCGCTGATGGTCGCTATACGGTCAAGAGTGCCTACAACATCATCCAGCAGACCGCCCAATCTACGGTACGATCTCGAGCCTCCTCTTCATACACACCACCCCGTCAATTATGGCTCAAGATATGGAAAACCAATACAGCCCCAAAGCTACGGCTTTTCCTTTGGTCTTTAAGCCACAATGCACTACCCACTAAAGACAACCTGTACCGACGGCATATTACATCTGACCCTCTCTGCACCCTCTGCCCCTCCCATCCTCCCGAGACTATGAAACACTTGTTCTTGTCTTGCCCGTGGACCCAGCACGTTTGGAATCATTCCTCGGTGCAACTCGATCTAACACAATATCGTACTCATAGAATGGATGCATTGCTTGTCGATCTACTTGACAGAGAGAGAGCCGTACCAGGATTTGAACAGGTTGCCGCCCTGCTTTGGTTCATTTGGCTCGCTCGGAATAACGTTGTGTTCCGTCATCAACGACCGCAACCAGACCACCTCGTCGACAGAGCGCTTGCCTTTGCCCAACTCCATCACAGTGTTTTTTTTTTTTTTTTTTTGGTCAGTCCTACTCTATTCCTATTCTACACTCTCTCTCAGACTTTTGCCCTGCGGCTGTCCTGCAAAGGCGCTCGGCTGAGCCAGCATCGTACTTGGATCCCCCCTCCTCGCGATACCCTCAAGGTGAATATTGATGGTGCGTTCCCTACTGCTGCAAACAAGGGTGCAATCGCCTGCATCATCCGCGATCACACCGGTTGCTTGATCGGGGGCGTTACCAAGACAGTACCTGCCGCATCTACCCTAGAAACGGAATGTCAAGCGCTGTTGTGTGCCCTTGAAGAGCTATCCACCACCGACAGAAGAACCTCTTACCTGCTGTTGGAGACGGATTGCCTCACGATTGCAGAAGTACTCAGCTGGGATAGTCTTCCGCCATGGGAACATCAGGCCATTTTCGCCCAAATCAACAATCGACTTCGCTGTTTTCCCAACCTCACCGTGCAAAGACTTTGCAGCGAGAATCAAATGCCCTAGCTGACTGGGCCGCGAAAGCCCATGGCCGTGGTGACCTTCCGCCGAATTGGCCCATTTCTCCCCCTCCTGTTTTGCTTGACATGTTATGCCACGACTCTCTTGTGAACAGTTTCCTTATTTCCGTAATGAATAGTATCTCCTCTTTTCGACAAAAAAAAAATAAATTTGTGCTATAGAAAAGTATCTATGAGCTATTTAAGTCAAATCGTTCAAGCAATAAATTGAGATTAACTCGATTTGACTTGAGTATAACATACCACGACAATGGAAAAATGATCCATTTTGGATTACCTTAACCCAATGGGTCATATGGGACCATCCCATAAAAGGAATTATTTTAAATGGAGTCAAGATACGCTCGAGCCATAAGCAGCCCAAATCAGGCGACCCCATTTAACATGACTTTTTCTAATGAGCTTAGCCTTAAAAAATGCAAATGTTTTAGAAAAATACAAACAAGAAAATGCAAAGTATATCACGTAAGACAAAAAATGTCAAGAACTGAATTTTCCTAATAATTTGGGTTTAAAGTAAAACAATCTTACAACTCAAAGTATACAATTGTTTTTCCTCCTTACACAAGATCAAACTCTCCATACAAGAAATCATAAATCTTTACCTGCATTCTCAAATTCCATACATTTGAAGTCTGCAGAAGTGCTAATCAATAATACCCTGAAACTCAAACTCAGCTATCTGAAAAATATTTTGAAAGTGAGCCTAAACTCATTAAATGATGTTATAGGTTCACAGAAGGAAATGTGCTCACTCCTCAACTCGAGATTATGGCGACACAACGACATAATAACAGAGTAATATCACATAACAATATTAGATAAGGAACCCAACATATTGTCTCAACTCAATTAAGAAGACGCAAATTATGCATATGTGGCTTCTGAATGGTTATAATCAAGTGTGCAACAGATAAAAATAAATTACATGACATGAAAATCAACGTAACACCCAAATGCATGCGGATCTCATGATATGTAGATACCGCATTATAGCTTATGATAAATGAGTATCTAGCCTTACCCGTTACTGGTTGGGAACTTGGGACCCATTTTCATTAACGCAACATTATCACCATCTTGATGGGAGAACGATAACAATTCGAACAATATCGAATTAACGCAACGGAATAAAATAATCTCCCTTCTTATGTAAATCGAATAGGAATCGATATAGTAGAGTAAAGTAAATACCAAGCACGCGAACACAAGACGATTTTTTTACGTGGAAAACCTCCTCGATGTGAGGAGATCAAAAACCACGGGATCGGAGTCCACCCGAAAATCTTCACTATCAATAAAATTGGGTTAACAATGTTCTTCTCTAGCAAATACTAGAGGTACATAGCGGCAAAGACATCAAGAACATAATTCTTGGCAATACACATGAATTTCACAAGAGATTAAGGATAAATCTGACCAAAAAACGCAGGTTTTGATCAATCCACGAAAAACTTGATGTAGGCAGCTTCAAACGAAAATCAAACCGTTCAGATTCGAGAAGATTGCGCCACGAACATGCTAACAAAATTTCAGCTCAATCGAACCTCGAATCGACCTCTGATGCCAGCTTGATGTAAATCAGATATCGCCTCAACCCCCAGATTTTCTACTTTCTCTTTTTCTCTTGTTACTATTTCCTTTTGTGGCTACCACTTTATATATATAGTGAGAAACCATATTTCCTCATATAACTTATTATATGGGCTCAAGCCCTTTTTGAGCTTGCAACTCATTAGGCTTCCTCCACATAGGAGTGAACCCAGCTAACAAATCTCCCCCTCACGACAATGTGGAGGGATTCACCATCCCTGCTATCAATTGGTAATGTTCAAGCTTCTCTCTTGGTAAAGTCTTCGTCATCATATCAGAGTCATTATGATCCATATGAATTTTCTCAAATTCCAACAAATTTTCATCTAGAACATCCCTTATCCAATGATATCTAACATCAATATGTTTCAATCTAGAATGAAAAGATGAATTCTTACCAAGATGAATTGCGCTTTGATGATCACAAAATAGCATGTACCTCTTTTGCTTGAACCCAAGTTTTTCTAAGAACTTCTTCATCCATAGCATCTCTTTACTAGCTTCAGTCATTGCAATAAATTCCACTTCGGTTGTAGAAAGTGCAACACACTTCTACAACCTTGACTTCCATGACACAGCTCCACCCATAAAAGAAATCAAATAACCAAAAGTAGATTTATGAGTATCAATATCTCTTGCCAAGTCAGAATTTGTGTGTCCAACTAACTCAAGTTTTCCGGTCCCGAAACTAAGTTTCAAATTTGAAGTTCCTCGAAGATACCTCATAATCCACTTCACTGCATTCCAGTGCTTTCTGCCTGGATTTGACAAATGGCAACTAACAACGCCAACTGCGTGCGCCAAGTCTAGGCGTGTACATACCATCGCATACATTAAGCTTCCTACAGCTGAGGCATATGGAATACTTTCCATATCTTTCTTCTCTTTATCAGTCGTAGGACTTTGCATCATATTTAACTTAAAGTGGGCAGCAAGAGGAGTACTAACCACTTTAGCCTTGTCCATGTAAAATTTATGAAGGATCTTCTCAATATATTTCTCTTGCGATAAAAACAACTTCTTAGCATCTATGTCTTGGGTAATTCTAATGCCAAGAATCTGCTTCGCCGAGCCCAAGTCTTTCATGGCAAAAGACTTGCTCAATTGTTTTTTCAATAACTCAATTCTTGAAGCATTCTTGCCAACAATCAGCATATCATCAACATAAAGCAAGAGAATAATAAAGTCATCATTAGAAAAATTTTGGACAAACACACAGTTATTCGAGGAAGTCTTCTTATAGCCCTGTTCTGTCATAACTGACAAAAACTTTTTGTACCACTGCCTCAGTGCTTGTTTTAGGCCATAGAGACTTTTCTTCAATTTGCACACATAATCCTTTTTCCCTTTCACTTAAAAACCCTCAGGTTGTTCCATGTATATCTCTTCCTCCAAGTCACCATGTAGGAAGGCTGTTTTGACATCCATTTGCTCAATTTCCAAATCCAGGGTAGCTGCCAAGCCTAGTACCACACGGATAGAAGACATTTTCACTACCGGAGAAAATATATCATCAAAATCAATACCCTTTCTCTGACCGAATCCCTTAACAACCAATCTAGCTTTGCACTGTGGTTGTGAAGTATGTTCATCTTGCTTCAACCTATATACCCACTTGTTCTTCAAAGCTCTTTTACCTTTAGGTAATTTCACCAACTAAAAAGTATGATTATCATAAAGTGATGGCATCTCATCTCGCATAGTATCAAACCAATTACTTTTGTACTCATCTTCTATTGCTTCTGCATAGCACTCTGGTTCACCTGCATCAGTCACTACTACATACTCATCTTCAGAATACCTGGTGGAAGGTCGTCGGTCTTTAACAGATCTCCGAACTGGAACATCCAGTGGAACATCTAATTGAGCCTTTGGTTCAGGAATAGTATTATATGTTTCAACATGTTCAGGAACATGTGCGTTATTTGGAACATTGACTTCCTGCTGCTCTTCATCAACCTATGTAGGAATATTTGTAAGAGGAACTAGATCCAAATCAACCAAATTATCACTAACCTGTGGTGCTGAAATCATCTCTGCTTTCTCAATATCCTCTATCGTTTGATCTTCCATAAACACAACGTCTCTGCTTCTTACAATTTTCTTTTCAACCGAATCATAAAATTTGTAGCCAAGCATATCCTGCCCATAACCAATAAATATGCACCGTCGTGTCTTCACATCAAGTTTAGACCTCTTATCTTTGGGAATATGCATAAATGCTTTGTACCCAAAGACACGCAAATAATCATAAGAAACATCTTTGCATGTCCAAACTTTATTAGGAACATCAAACTCTAAAGGAACGCATGGAGTAAGATTTAATACATGCACAATTGTACTTAAAGCCTCACCCCAAAAGGATCCAGGTAGTTTTGACTGTGAAAGTAAGCATCTTACCCTTTCAACCAATGTTCTATTCATTCTCTCAGCTAAGCCATTTAACCGAGGCATCTTCGGAGGTGTCTTTTGATGTCGAATACCTTGTTGTCTACAATATTCATCAAAATGTCCAATATACTCTCCCCCTGTTATCAATTCTAATGCATTTCAATTTCTTTCTAGTCTATCTCTCAACTGAAGCCTGAAATTGCTTAAAAGCATCTAACACTTTATCTTTAGTTTTCAAGGTATGAATCCAAATTTTCCTTGAAAAATCATCTATGAAGGTAACAAAATAAACAGACCCACCAAGTGATTTTGTTTTCATAGGATCGCAAACATCAGAATGCACTAAATTCAGTATACCTAACTTTCTTAAAGGAGGGGAGCTTTTAAATGCAACTCTATTATGTTTTCCTGCTAAACAGTGAGCACACTTCTTTAGCGTTGAACTTTTCAATCCTGAAAGGAGCTTCTTCTTGGCCAATATTGACAAACCTTTCTCACTAATGTGACTGAGCCTCTTATGCCATAACTCAGTTGCATCTTCGCTGTCTACTGCATTAATTTTGTCTATGGACAACTTTGCCTGCATAATGTACAACGAAGAATATTTTTCACCTCTAGCCACAACAAGAGAACTTTTGGTAAGCTTCCATTGACCATTACTGAAAGTGCTGCAATACCCCTCATCATCCAATTTTCCTATAGAAATCAAATTCAAACGGATATCAGGTATATGTTTAACATTATTCAATACTAACCTTGTGCCATTGCTGGTTTCTAGGCACACATCACCAATGCCTACAGCTTGAGCTAGCCCATTGTTTCCCATCTTCACAGATCCGAAGTCACTTGACCTGTATGATGTAAAGAAATCCCTACGAGACGTAGCATGAACAGATGCACCACTATCAATTACCCAACTGGTCTCATGAGATACAAAATTCACCACATCACCATAAAAAATAATGAGAAAGTCTTCTTTAAGTGCAGTAACACGATTGTCATTGCTGTCATTATCACTTTTCTTCTCTTTACCTTTCTCCTTTTGTTTCTCCCTTTTTAACTAGCGACAAAACCTCTGAATATGTCCCTTTTGATGACAATAATGACACTCAACATTAGCAAATTTATTATACTTCCCTCTGCTTTTGTCTCGACTTTAATCTATTTCTCGGACCTCGAGACTCACTTCTTCCCCTTTTCTCAACAACCAAGGCATCATAATGTGAAGAGGACGATCCTTGTGTCTTCCTTCTCATCTCTTCATTCAAAATACTACTCTTGGCCAAATCCATGGTAATCGTACCATTCGGGGCAGAATCTTCCCTTTCCAAATATGATAATTCGAACCATTCAGTGTAACCATTCTACTCGTATTCGTTTCCATTGTTTAACAAAAGGCAGAAAAATCGAGCAATAACCAGATGCTCTAATACCATTCTGATGGGAGAACGATAACAATTCGAACAATATCGAATTAACGCAGCGGAATAAAATAATCTTCCCTCTTGTGTAAACTTAATAGGAATCGATATAATAGAGTAAAATAAATACCAAGCACGCGAACACAAGACGATTTTTTTACGTGGAAAACCTCCTCAATGTGAGGAGATCAAAAATCACGGGACCGGAGTCCACCTGAAAATCTTCACTATCAACAAAATTGGGTTAACAATGTTCTTCTCTAGCAAATACTAGAGGTACATAGCAGCAAAGACATCAAGAACATAATTCTTGGCAATACACATGAATTTCACAAGAGATTAAGGATAAATCTGACCAAAAAACGCAGGTTTTGATCAATCCACGAAAAACCTGATGTAGGCAGCTTCAAATGAAAATCATACCGTTCAGATTCGAGAAGATTGCGCCACGAACATGCTGACAAAATTTTAGCTCAATTAGACCTTGAATCGACCTTCGATGCCAGCTTGATGTAAATCAGATATTGCATCAACCCCCGGATTTTCTACTTTCTCTTTTTCTCTTGTTATTATTTCCTTTTGTGGCTACCATTTTATATATATAGTGAGAAACCCTATTTCCTCATATAACTTATTATATGGGCTCAAGCCCTTTTTGGGCTTGCAACTTATTGGGCTTCCTCCACATAGGTGTGAACCCAGCTAACACATCTTCCCACATGTATGTGGACTAAATCATAACTCCATCTGTGTCATGCCTTAGCCGATTATCCACAAGGCTCCTTTATATTAGCGAGGATAGATACACACTGTACATAAGCATTGTGATAGTTATCACATACTTATTCTTTTCATGATTTGTACTTATTCTTTTCTTTTCTTTTTTTCCCTCAAATTTGGACCTCAAGTCCATAATATCACACACCAGTAGCCTCAAGCAGGGCAATTCACTCTCTAGCAAATAGGCGATGGCATGAAATACATTGCGTCAATAACTCACCAATTAAAACCGTAAAACTCAATCAATCTATCTATTGTGCCACCACATCATCCCTCGTTTGGTATTTAAATTTATCGTAAATCATACCTTGCTTCTTAATTGACCTAGAATATTGCTATTTGCTAATTAAAGCGAGTCAAGGCCTATTTATATTTTGCTATCTTGTCCCACAGTTTAATCCATCATACAAAATTGAGCTTAATAGACCTAATATTTTCCTTCAACGCTCAAGTTCCTTATAATCATGTCACTAAATCCAAATTAGTTGCTAGTCAGTCCATTTGATATTCGGGTCCTACTAACTTCACCGCATTTGGCGAATTTTCTCGATTTTGCCCTTAAATCCACTTCAATTAATCATCTCTCATTCATAAAATTAACACCTCAATATACGACGGGAGTGCACTGAAAGAAGTCTTGAATGAACTATAGACTAGAGAAAGTGTGATATATCTCTGCTTAAATGATGTCAATTCTTCAATTGCATTTTCTTTTTTGTTCACGTTAAAATTCTTTAAAGAACTAATAAAATCTGTGAAATTTCCTTGAAGCAAAATAGAGTTGATTCGTTGAGAAGAGGTTCCCATATTTCCAAAATAGCCATGAGAAGAAGTCAGCCTCCAATTGAATTTTGATTGCATCTCAATGATTTTTTTTTTTTTTTTTAATTTTTGTGTTTCCAACTATTCAGTAATTTTAACATTGGACATTGGGCAAAATTCCATCGACACTCTATAAGCAAATTCAAATGAGTTATTTTATCTAATTTTCCTTTGGTATGCATGTTTGATTTTTCTATATAATATATTTTTTTGATAGTGATGTCAGGTGATATTACTTAATTACAATTTACTCTATTCTTAACATGTAAATTGACTTAAGCGAACCATGCAAAAACAATCGCACATGCACTCGAGGGCCCGCATTTAATATGTCAGCCTCTCTTTCTATACGGTATTATTGTGCAAAGAAACTCAAAATGAGATCTAAAGCCTTCTTACCGGGTGGATGAGAAAAGAAAGCCGCCCACTTGTATATGTTTTTTTTTTTTGGTCGAAGCCCACTTGTATATGAATACCTGTGAAAAGTGAGGTGATCCAACCACGTAAATTTATTATTTTCACGTGTTGGAGAGAATCGGGTAGTAATTCATCAAGGACTAACTCAATCTGAGATCAATTTTTTCTTCAAAACTAAACCAATCAAATTAACTTAACCCTAGCAACAATTAGTAGTAAATTCTAGCAGTACAACTTCAAAATAGGTAAATATAATGTTGAAATGTTAAGGGACATGACAACAACACCAAGATTTATACGTGAAAAACCCAATGAAGGAAAAATCACAGGCTGCTCAAAAACTTTCATTAATTATTAAGAACAGTAGAATACACGAAGTTTCTTCTTTTCTTTAGTCATGCACTATAGGTTCAACGTCAATAATACAATGGTATTTCATGACACAAATGTGGATTGACACAAATGAAGCAAGAAAACCTAACCATGATTGGAGAAAACGAAAGGCAATTTGGAAAAGATTTTCAATGGATGAAACTAATTAACTTGTAAGTCTCTTATGAAGAGCATACTGAAAACTTGAGTCAATTCCGACAATGTTTAGCCACCGAATCATTGCCGAAGCGGCTATCATATTTTCCTCTTCTCCTCTACGTGCTCTCTCAATCAAAACCTATCTCTTACTTCTCAATAGGGGTGAATATCGGTTTAGGGTCAACTCTTAATCGATCATAGGGTCCGTTTGGTTCGGCTTTTGGGGAATGCCCTTGGCCAAATGCAAATATCTTTAGGCTAAAGAGGTTTTCGGGAATGCTCGGGTGTTTGGCAAATTACGCATTGGAAAGTGGCTTGTGCGAAAACACCGTTTGGTAAAACTTATTCCAAATGGGCTTTTGCTTTTAATTTTTTTTTTTTTAAAATATTAAAATCAAATCCGGCGGCCGGCGGTACCGGACGGCCAGATCTGGCCGTCCGGTGGCCGGATCAGGCGACGCCGTCGCCGCGACCTAAGGCGCAGAGGCCAGATCTGGTCGTCCGGCGGCCGATCGCCTCCGACCGCCCGAGATCTGGCGGCTGAGGTCGCGCCGCCAGCCCAGATCTGGCGGCCGAGGTCGCGCGGACCTCGGGCGACGCCGCTGGTCCGCGCGACCTCGGGCGAAGCCGCTGGGTCGCGCGGACCTCGGGCGGCGTCGCCCGAGGTCGCGCGAACCCGGGCGACGCCGCTGAGGTCCGCGCGACCCGGCGGCGGCGCCGAGGTCGCGCGGACCCGGCGTCGGCGTCGCTGGTTCGCGCGACCTCGGGCGACGCCGCCGAGGTCCGCGCGACCCGGGCGACGCCGGCCCAGGTCCGCGCGACCTCGGGCGACGCCGCCCGAGGTCCGCGCGACCCAGCGGCTTCGCTGAGGTCCGCGCCGCTGGGTCGCGCGTCGCGCCACCCCCAGACGGTGGTCACCGGCGACGCGCGACCCTCAGGCAGCGGCGGCGATGGTGGCTGCCGGAGGTGGCCGGGAAGAAAAAGAAGAAGACAGACGGGGGGAAGAAGAAGAACAAGTGAACAGTAGCATGGCATTTCTGAAATGCCGAATGCTCAATGCTCCCCTCTCCAGCATTGAGCATTGAGCATTTGGAATGCTGATACTTAGGCAAAAGGGCTTTCGAAAATATTGCCAAACACAAAAAATTTTGCCAAATGGGCTTTGGGAGCCCAAAGCTCCTTTGGAATGCCCAACCAAACGGACCCATAGTCCGATTTTCAAAAAGGCTGGGTTGGTCCTTGGTCCTAGAACCTCTTGATCGCTTGATTATGCACTGTGCGGATTGATCATCGATCCTGAGAATTCATGGTTAGTTCAATCTATATATTAGATATATTATATGTTTTTCTCTACTTTCCTCCTCTATTCCCTTCTTTCTTATGCAATTCAGTTTGCTGTGTAAATTAGAAAGTAGAAAGAAACTCAACCCTAATTCAATCAAAAAAAGTAAAAAGCCTCTTCTCTCACCTCAGCCTCCCTCACCTTGCGATTCGCCTTTGTTCTCTCACCTCATCACTTACCTCTCTTCGCTTACCTCACTTACCTGGTCGCTTGCCTCTGTTCACCGCCCCATCTCTCCGTTCACTCGCCTCTAGGCCTCTCCTCACTTGCCTCACGTGTTCTTTTTATGGTTAAATATGGAATTCTGTTGTTATCTTATCTTATACTTATGGTTAATATTTATTGATGTTCATAGTTTGGTTACTCAATATCGCATTATTGATGGATATTTAATTTGAAATAATATATTTACTCTTTCAATTAATGCAAAAAATGAAATTAAAAAATAATTGATTGGTTCTAGATTGACCTTAGAACAAGACCAAACTCATAAGATCGGTCTAGTCCTCGGTCTCAAACTCAATAAAATCGGTCCATGGTCTCAAAAATTAGAGATCAATGCGATCCCTAAGTTAGGTGCTGAATTGGCTTAAATCGGACCATACGAATCCATATTTGTCAAGCGTTCCATGGCGTTCGTGTCTCTTTATTTATTTTCCTTTTGACTTTTTCACTCTCTTTTTTCTTTCATTTATGTTAGCTGGACCCACAAAGGGGCGGACCCAGCCAACACTGCGGCGTCTCCATGAAAGTCATGAATCCTGGCCAGTTTACCAACAAAGAAGGTTGACGAGCTGTTGAAGTTAATGTTGTACAGTTACTAGTCCCAGTTCCCACAAAGGTGAAGTGACCATTCAATGCACCCACACCGCACCTTTTCCTAAGACCCACACCGAAACTACCTCGCACCCATAAAATTCGCAATCCAGTTTTGCTTGTTCCCTCTGATCAGTCCTCTGTACTCCCCTCTCCCTCCCTTTCTCTCCCTCTCTCCCCTGAGTTAATAATATAAGAGCAGCTCTACATTTCTCATATTGTCGTGCACTGTTCAAGAAACTCTTGGTTCTTGGGATTGTTCCCTCTTTTTCTTTAGTGATTTTTCGTGTTTTGGGTTGATCAGAGCAAATGGGTATTTTCTCATTAGTGACAGGAAGGCCAGGCCCTAGTGGGTTTGGATCAGCTACCACTGCAGAGCAGGTCACTGAAGGCATTGATGCAAGCGATGTCACCGCTATAGTCACAGGTGGATTCTCTTTCTTTTTCTTTTTCCACCTTCTGTTCTGATCTGGCTTACAATTTAACGGAACTCGTCCGTCGTGATTTTGTTATCCAGTTTGTGTTTCATGATGTAATGTGAGCTCATCTTGAGAGTTGAGAACTCGGGTGGGCCTTTAGATAGTTGATCTTGAGTTGTTGCCTTGAAGTTGATCGTCCGTTTGGCATAATCTGCAAGGAGGAGGGAGTGGCATTGGATTCGAGACGGCGAGGGTCCTCGCCTTGCGCAGAGCGCATGTCATAATCGCTGCAAGAAACATGGATGCCGCGAATGAAGCGAAACGGCTGATTCTGAACGATGATGGAGATGCTCGCGTGGATGTCCTCAAATTGGACCTTTGCTCCATGAAGTCCATCAGATCATTTGTCAACGATTTCATTGCTCTTGATCTTCCCCTCAACATCTTGATGTAATAATCACTCTGCCTCTCTCGACTCTCTCTTCAGTTGTTTAGACTTTCTTGTCAAACTACATGGGAAAAAAAATCATTTTTTTGCGCTCTCGTATTGATAAGGCTAAATTGTCCGTTTCAGCAACAATGCTGGGATTATGTTCTGCCCTTATCAGCTCTCGGAAGATGGGTTCGAAGTGCAATTCGCCACTAATCATCTTGGTTGCTATATCTCTACAAAAATTTTCTCGGCTCAACCTTATGAAATTCTTTCTGTTGGCTAATTCTGAGTGCCCTTTTTGCTCATTCATTGGCCAGGACATTTTCTGCTGACAAACCTCCTCCTGGACAAAATGAAAGCCACCGCAAGAGTTTCCGGCATCGAGGGACGCATTGTGAATCTGTCCTCCATAGCTCATCTGCACACTTACAAGGAAGGAATTAGATTCGATGACATCAATGATCAGCTCGGGTACGCAAACTATCTCTTGATTTTTCTACTGATAGCCACTAATTTGACTTGCTACTCTTTCCTCATTAGCGTTTCTTCTTTCCTGTTCAGTTATTCTGACAAGAAGGCTTATGGTCAGTCCAAATTAGCAAACATACTTCATGCCAGCGAACTCTCTCGCCGTTTGCAGGTGTTAATCACCCCTTTTGTCAGAATTTTAAATCTTCGTCGATACTTTTTCGATTGTTGCATTTTGAGGCTTCTTGGATGATTTTCCTCGATCATCAGTTAAAGGGTAACTAAATCTTCATAAGAAGTCAAACTTGACATGGTCCTCTTTCTCATTCTTCTCCCAACAGCTGTACACCGGATTCCCATCTTTACGCGTTTCCAGTCGTACATTCCGAGTTCTAACGTTTGTATTCCGCAAATGCAGCAAGAGGGAGCAAAAATTACAGTCAACTCGGTGCATCCCGGGCTGATCATGACAAATCTCATGAGACATTCTTTCATCTCGATGAGTAAGTTATGGAACCGTGGAGTGATCTCTTATTAACAAAGAGAGGCTTCTTTTTCTTTTGCTTTACATTTCTTGCATTGTTCTGTAATGCAGGAATCATGAAGATGTTCACTTATCTGCTATGGAAGAATGTCCCACAGGTAAATCAGCGGATCTTTCCGACCTCATGAAAGTATGTATTAACATCGTCACAAAACGACGCAAGAGAAATGCTTGCAAATTTTCACTTCAGTTTTGTTATACCATTTGATCATCTGACTCAGGGAGCAGCCACGACTTGCTACGTCGCACTCCATCCAAGTCTCAAAGGCGTAACGGGGAAATACTTCCTTGATTGCAACGAGATGGAGCCGAGTGCCCTCGCACGGGACGAGCGTCTTGCCAAGAAACTGTGGGATTTCAGCAACAAGTTGGTAGATTCGGCTTCCAAGGACTGACATAAAAACCAGATTCTCCTTTATAAACAAAGCTTGAACTAAGAATACATGAAGTACTATAGATTGCATTTTTCAAAGATTGGTGTTGTTTTTTGCTTGTACTTGGTGATGTTGCTTCTACCATCTACTAGAGCATTTATACCTGCAGTGCATCTCAATGAATTCAAAGGGTTTCACCTCCCATTTTATTATTGTATCCATTTTGTTCTTTATTACACAATGAATAAGTACGTAAACAGAGAATTATGAGGAAAGAAATCGATTCAAAAAGGAAATTATTGTCCATAAAAAGATACAGAGATAGAAAAAGCCCCCAGAAAAGGTTATCTACGACGGTTATTGCTAAGGAGATGATCTGAAGACTATTCAAATCAATTGTAATCGGAGTCGAATCGAGACTTGGCTGAGCGACGACCATCAGATCGAACGGGCCTCGTCCACCTCGCCCAAAGCCAAAGCCCTAACCACAAAGGCCGAGCCGGCCACGACGACAGCCGCAAAGACCGGCGGCACCAACAGGTCGACCCTCGACCTCGAGAACAAGTGCGCCGGCAAGCACACGACCTCCCCCGGCAGGTCCACTGGCACCCTCACCATGTCCTCCGGGTTGGGGCCGCCGCACTCCCTTGTGAAGGCCGATGACGACGATATTGCCGACACGAAGGCAACCTCAGGCGAGAATGAGGCCACCGCAACAGTCGCGGTGAGGAGAGCCGTCCACGCGGCGGCGTAGAGTAGGAGCGGCCGCCGCGAGAGGATCTGGTCGAGCAAGGCGGAGAAGAGAGCCATGGGGCAGGATAGAGGACCTGGAAATGGTGGCGGTGGTTAAATAGGAGATCAATTGAGGAACGCCGTGATGGTGGGGATTGGATTTGGTGGGGAAGATGAAAAGTAGTGGAGAGAGAGAGAGTATTGGTGTGGTGTTTGACTTCTGTTGAGATGGTGTTCAGCTCGGTTCGGTTCAACGGCTCGCTTTGCATTGGGCAAAGAGGGTGTCAGCTTCGTGACACGTGTAAACGTCGAAAACCGTTGGCGGCATGAGGAGGAGGTGGGAGTTTCTCTGTCTTTCGCCCCACTGGTGGTGAAATAGTAGGTTGCTTTTTTTCAGGCCCTAATTTCCTTTAATACCGCGAACTTAGTTTAGTCTTAATTTTACCTTGAATTTTTTTATTTAAATTAAAATTTTAGATTCAGATTCAATCCCAGATTTACCCCAAATATTCTTTATTTTAAAATATCATCAATTTTAATTCTGTTTCCAAATATGCACTTAGGTAACCCTTGTCTAAAACCGACCAAAAAAAAAAAAAGAACCCTTGTCTAAAAATCGTCCTTAGTCATCACTAATCTCTCTAATATTCATATCAAGAAATGATTTCTTTATGGAGATAATTTTCCACACCACTTTACTGATGTGGATTTGTTATCAACGTGAAAATGCCACGTCAAACAACTAATGGAGATTTTGAGACGGAGGAATAACGAGAGCAAATTTGAGACTAGATAGAAAATTTGTTGATTTTTTTAACAAAAAAAAGAATTTGAGATAGATTTGAGACTAAAGTTAAAGTTAATAATTTTCTTTTAGAAAAAAAAAAGTTCATGACAAATTTGGCGCTAAACCTAGAGTTTGATTTTTTTTAAGACAAAAAAAACTTTAGGGCAAAACTAAGATTGGACTTAAAGTTAGGATTTGGGAACTAGTTTCCGAAGGATATGGAAGTCGAAATGCCTCAATTATGTATCAAATCTTATGCTTTCATTATAATAAGAGAAAAGACCACCAAAAATCCCAAACAATGTCGACAATAATATATTCACTTTAAATTTTTTTCTATGACACTAAAAATCTCAAATTTATACACGTGTGACACATTTACCATTTATCAAGATTTTATCAATAAGCACTGTTAATAATTTGCCTACATGAACAACAAAGGCAACTAATGTTGACACGGCGCCACATGGATAAAGTAAAAATGATATTATTTTGATGGGAAATAATTTAATGAAACCTTAACGAATGGTAAATGAGTCATATAGATATATGTTTAATTTTTTTTTTGTCACAAGAAAAGGCTTAAGATAAATATGTCGCAATGGACATAATTAAAAAAAAAAAGTCCAAAATAAATATGTCACAATGGCATAGTTTGAGCTTTCTAGTGACTTTTTCCTCATGTTATGCAGACTAGGCTCTATTTTGTTTGGTGTCATCTTCATCGGGAAACCAAGTTGGTCAAAGGAAAATAATTTTAGTTATATGAAGGATCCTAGTAGAAAATAAGTAAAATGACTCCTAATATAAAAATGAAATGAATTATTCTTTTAGAGTTTTGTATATATTTAAATGCGTTTAGTCATTTGGATTTAGATTGAAAATGGATTGAATAAAATAAAATTAGAAATCCTCTCAATATTCTCTAGATTATAAAAAGTCCTATCATATGTTTCGTGTAACCTAGATTGAAATTTTTTTAAATTTTTGAAAATTCTCCATATGCCATATCTCTCTTTGTCATCCTCATGCCTCCTCCACTCTTCACACTTTTCTTATTTCACTAATGACTAGAGGAAGCTTCTCTCTTTAGAATAAGTACAAAAAAAGTCGCAAACCTATTGCATTAGTATCAATTCAATCCTAAAACTTTTCAATTGAATCAATTTACTCCTAAATCTTTTTGCATTGGTACCAATTCAACCCATCTAGCTAATTTAGGTTAGAAATTGCCGACATGGACTCCAGCACTACCACATGGCACGGCCAACTCTAACGTAGAAATTTTTATTATTTTTCTCTTTGTTTTCTTTTGTTTTAAGGTTAACGACTAACAATCCTTGCCCATAGGCTGGTATGGGTGAGGGCTTCCATGCTCTCGGCCATGGATGAGGACCGCCGCACCCTCTCCCAAACCAAGCAAGGGCATTATGACCATCACCGATCACAAGCAAGGGCCTCTACACCCTCATCGGCCACAAGCGAGGGTGCAAAGGCCCTCCCTCGTGAAGGGCAAGGACCACGATGCCTCACTTGTGGCCGGCGAGCGTGCGACGGCCCTCGCACAAACCAAGCGAGGTCTATGGCCCGCGATGGTTAGTCAACAACCTCCCCAGTCAATAGTGTACTAAATGAGAAAAAAAGAAAGAAAAGAAAAGAGAAAATAGAAAAAAAAAATTGGAAAACATTAAAATTATAAAATTTGTTTACATTAGCATTAGTCATGCCACATAAGACTATAGGCGTCTACATCAGCAATTTCCAACCTAAATTAATCATATGCACTGAATTAGTATTAATATAATAGATTTGTGACTCTTTTTATACTTTTTCCTCTTCTCTCCCAAAGCCCATTTGGCAAGCCAAACCCTCTCATATGTGGGCGACCACGAGAGAAGGCATCTTCATCTCTAAATCCATCTATACCGACTTTTCATTGATGGTAATTACTACTTTAACAAGTCAATTTGCAACCAAAAGTTTCAAGAGCGTTGGTAAGTATAGTGAAACTAAGAAGGAGAGAGGAAAAAAAAATAAAAGAATCAAAGACACCAACAACAAGGCTCTTCATTACATGGTGGATCGTCACCAACTTCTTCTCTTTGCTCGCCCATGATTACCCATGGTCGTCTGCAACGACCTTGGCCTCTACTGTCACGTCGCCCCCACCATCGACCTCCAGACGAGCACCGTTAGTCACTACGCAGTCTTTGGAAAACGTTAATCGAAAGTCTCCCCGTTTTTTATGCTCATGAGCCACAAGTGCTTGTCTTTTTCCGCCAAATCTTCATTCAAATGCTCCCGAAGCTTCAGACACTCATTTCAAACCTTCATTTTCTAACATGGCTTGGCATAGCCTGAAACTGCCACCGCAAGGATGGATCTAAGATTCCCTGTTTTGGTCTGCTCTTCAACTTCGTGTCCTCCGCCAACGACCCAAGCCGCGTTGTTTTTGTTGTCCCACGTATCGTCAAGTTGGTCTTGAACAACCTCGACCTTGTGATGCTCTGTTTCGGCACAACCCATCGTTGCTGACGCAATAGAGCGAGAATGTTGTGTATATATGCAATTGAGATCTATACTCGTAGGCGTGAAAAATTCAGACCAAAATCAAAACCTTAATCACCAGTCGGAGTGAAGCAGAGTTTTCAGGGATTTTTCAAAGCTTTGTTGTCTTCATGGGGTGGTGGGTCAGTCGTGAATGTGAACATAGCATAACAAGTCGAAGAAGAAGAGATAAAGATATGATGGGAAGAGCGGGCAAAAGCTGTTGGGATGGCAGAAGCTTTTACCCAAATTCTTAAATTTGATCTTCTATTTTTTTTTTATAAATTTCATATTTATCCAAATTTATCCCATTTCCTAAGTGAGATTTTTTTTTATCTAGACTATACTTGATCATATCCAGATTTTATGCCAATTCAAACACTGCATAGTATGAATGATCATGATTTTGGGGTAGAATGGGGAAAATTAGTCTAGTTTCATTTTTTAAGGAATTGAACTAGGAACTAAGAACCGAATTGGGACAATTGAGAAAACCCTAAAAAAAAAAGGAGCTGGTGAGGCTTGATCCATAAATTTTAATGCTAATTAGGAGCATAATTGGAGGAAATTATATACCCAAAAAAATTGGGAAAAATATGAAATGGCCCACGTCCTCAAAAATTAATTGCATGTCCACTATTCTCGAACCTCATATTAAAGCGGACGTGTGAGAGGAGGAAAGGTCCACTCATCTGACAGGTCATCAGCCAGTCAAAAGCTTTAGTACTCCTTGTACTGAGTCAATTATGCAGAGGTACATCATGTCAGACTTCCTCTGTTTTTCTTTTATTTTTGTAATAGGCAGGAAGAGTTTTACAACATTGAATTAGTAACACCACCTATGGTCTATGTAGCACGGACACTCTTCGGAAGCTTTCGTGTCGTGTCCGACACTTCGACACGTGTCCGACACGCTCCGACACGTGGTCAACGAGTGTCGGAAAATCCGACACGTGGTCAACTCTCTCCGACACGCTCCGACACGCGAGTCCAAAATTCCGACACGCAATTCCGACACGCACGGGGTCAATTTTAAAAATTTATAATACTTGTGGGGTCAAAATATAAATATACACAAAAGAAGTAATAAAAGAAGTAATAAAAATGCTATAAATATACACTCACGGGGTCAATTTTTTTTTTTTCCAGTTTTGTTTTTTTAGAATTGTTTTAGTTTTTTAAAAAGTCTTTTACTATGAAAGAAGTAATAAAAAATGCTATATATGATAAATAAATAAATTTAAAAATATCATTTCAGCATTTTTCTTTAAACAATGTTTTTTTCTCTAAGTTTTATTTATAATTGTAACAAATTAAAATAATGAATGATATTATTTAATATTTTTCGTGTAAATTAATTCTAGGTTATTATTAATATTTATGTATTTATATATATTAAATAACGTGTCGGAACGTGTCGAAATTCTCTATTTTTAAGAAATGACGTGTCGGCGTGTCGTGTCGTGTCGTGTCGCGTGTCGCGTGTCCGTGTCGGTGCTACATAGCCTATGGTAAAGAGAACTCGTACAACGGTGCAGACGCTGTCTGCAGGAATTTACCCTCGAGTACAAGAAGATAAAAACTTTGCATGCAAACAGACAAATACTCTAAACGGGTAATTAAGGGTGCGCATGACAAAATTTCTATTTCTTGATTTCTCTGTTTCTTTGTTCCCTGGAACAGATTTGGAACAAAAATCCGTTTGGTAACGCAATTTGATTTTTCTATTTCTGAAACAGATTTCTATTCTAGAAATAGAGAAATTGAAGAAATCAAAAGCTGAAATTTTTAACTTCTCGCTTTACAAATAGAAATCGAAGCTGAAATCAAACCATATAAAAGAACATTGCGCTTTCTTGCTAACTTAATTCACTTATAACCACAACTTCACAAATTATTGTTAATTTTCTTTTTCTTATTTTGCTCGTGTTTTTTTTTTTTTCATTTTTTTTTTCATTTTTTTTTTGATAACTTCCTCTTTAGGATGAAATGCAATCGAATGGGTTCCCAATTTTCAAAAACGACCAAATTTTTCAAATGCTTACTTAAAAACAATGAGGCTCTTTCCTCCTAGAAAAGGCACGCGCATGGCTAATTGAAGAAAAAAATCTTACGTAATAGATGAATAAAAAACGTGCCTAGAAATTTAACCTCGTTTCTTTAGGGATTCAAAATTCTTGTAAAATCAAAATAATTAAATTGTTACACAATCTTGAATTTTAATTCGAAGGCAAGAGATTCAAGAGAATCTCTCTCTTTGCTATGCAATGGCCATTAAAGGTTCATTGAGCAACAATAAAGAAATTAGGGATGAGCAACTAGACTGATTTAATTCGAGAATCAAAATAAACCAACCTTCTCCCGATTGGTTCCTAACCATAAACATTACTTCAAGGTTGAATTCTCATATATTCATTTACATCATCAATTTTATTTTGTTGATAATCTTGTATAATACTAGTCTTTGATAAAATGATAAGGCTGTATAGGCACCATTGATGGCACCCATATTCATGCTTCCGCAGTACTTATCTGAACCTATGTAAGATGAGCTTGCAAATGATACATTGACCAAGGAGGGAAATCAAATTAATACACTTAGAAAAACCATTGCCAATAAAATGGCAAGGGATAATAATATGCCGGAAATTCCATGAAATTGTATTTTAAACTTTTATAATGTATTAGTATTATTTCGACTATTATTTTGTATTTGAGGATTTTCTATGTTGTTATTTAATCAATTTCTATTCCTAGAAATAGAAATTTTATTCTGTTATCAAACGGATTTTTGTTTCAGAAATGGAAATTTTGAGTCGTTATCAAACAGGTTTCTTTGCTCAGAAACTTGTTCGGGGAAATAGAAATTGAGAAATTGATTTCTGACCAGAAATCAATTTATGTTTCAGAAATTTTGTCATGCGCAGCCTAAAACATAAGACGTTAAGAATTAATGAGATTTTTTTTTTTTTTTTTCTGATGCTCGAGGATCCGCCTGAGCCCCCTTACGGGGTCATATCGCCCGACTGTGCCTGGTGGCACTGTCGGACGTCATTGCAAGCCACTATTCGGCGTCAATACCTCGGGGGAGACTAGCCTAGCAATTCACCGTCGATGCCCCCCACTTCAATCGCTACCAACGTAGGGTTTCGAACCCTCGACCTCCATCGAAGGCGGGAGAATGCGCTGCCCACATGTGGGTATAATTCATGAGATTTTATGTTACGTGTTTTGATCTTTTTATTATTTATTTTATTTTATGTGTTCATTATTTGTGGTTTATTTCTAATGACAAATGAGAAAGTTTCGTTTTTATAATTGCGTTCACTTTTGTTTTGCTTAACTAAAAATGAAACAAAAAATTAACTTATTAGATACTAGAAGTTGTGAAAGAGACATGATATGTTTTAGATCTCAAAAAATGAAGAATATATATTCCTTTTCGACAAAGAGGTTTCGCGTGGAATCTGTAAGTAACTTGGAGAACATGTATTCCTATCGACTCCAATAGTTTTATCAAACCCACCGAATGCATCCTTAGTTCGTCCTACGATTAATGTCCCTCTTGGAGAACAAATGCTTAGTTTTTTCCACGTTTTTAAACATCATCAGTGGAAGATTCCATAGGTTAACTAAGATTGTGGACTGATATTTCACAATGGTTTTGCAAGCAATTCTGAAATCATACAAATAAGTTTCGAAAGAACTAAGTAATTCTACTCCCTAGGAATAAGTACATAGTCAACTGTTTTATCCATATTTTAAGGTATGAAATTGTGGAAGAAAATCTATGCATTCTTTGTTCAAAATTTTCAATATAGTAATTGGTTTTAATATTTTGTTAGGATTTCGTCCAATCAATAGATGGAACTCCTATGTGAGCATTGGTTCATCTTGAAATTCAAGGAAGATTTCATGTTCAAAAGGAGGGAACGCAACATTATGTTTTAGCAGTTGTTGCATTTGACTTTAAATCCATTTATGCATTAGTTGGTTGGAAGGGCAATGCGTTCGATTCTTGTATTTTATACGATGCACTTTCAAAGCCTAATGGATTGAATGTTCCTAGAGATATGAAAATGGAGTTTAAAACTATTGTGAAATTGAGAATAGTATGTTTGTGATGAAGTTATTTATATTTGTAGGAAAGTATTATACTACCGATTATGTTTATGGACCAGGGGGAGATCATTTCTCCTTATTGTGGCGTTTGACACCATTTAAAGGAGTTCAGTGATCATCTACCCAGAAATGAGAAGAAACTATTCACTCTTTGCCTTTTATCCCTTAAAACAACAATCAAAAGAGCATGCCATTCTAAAGAAGTGCTTACTGAACCTTTTTGATCATTTAGAACACATGTTTTAACATGTTGCACCCTCCATGATTTATTATCGAAGTGGATCCTAAGAATGACTCTATCATGGAAGAGTTGAATAGATAAATGGAAAAGAGTTCAAGAGTCCAATTAACACATAAAGAATAGAAAGGAAACAAGAAATGGACACTCAAAAAGGATATGATTGCAAATGCAGCGTGGACTATAAATAAAAAGATTGTGCATTTGTTTCATGGAAAACTCAAGTTTTGGAGAACTTTTTTCAAAAGGGAAAAAGCCACAAGAAAAAAAAAAAGCCCAAAACTTTGCCAACTATAATACATTTACCTCAAACTTTTTTCTGTAATACAAAAAACCTCAAACTTATACTTGTGTGACATATTTACCATAATTTTTTTTTGTAACACCAAAAATCCTAAACTTTTTTTAGTGATATCAATTTTTTAGGGTAAATATATCATATGGATATAAGTTTAGGGTTTTTGGTGTCACTAAAAAGTTTAGGACAAATGTATCACATTATACAAGTTTTTATTAAATGTGTATATATGTACAAATTTGAGATTTTTGGTGCCACAAAAAAAATCGAGGTATTTGTGTCATAGTGAGCATAGTTTAGAGTTTTTGGTAGCCTTTACCCTTTTCAAAACATGGTTGGTTATATTACTCACAAAAATAAATGAATGAAAAATATTTTCATAGTCAACGGAAATAGTTAGGTATAAGTAAATGAATGAAAATATCTTCCATTGACTAATTTCTCTAAGCAATAGAACTAATAATTTTTGAAAAATGTTCTTCGAATGTTAAGTGTTCCGTGAAATTTAGACACCCTAAAAGAAGCCAATAATGTTTCTTTATTCTTCTTTTTGGTTTTCATTGTGTGCCTCATTTTGAAGTATGGTCATGTATTCAGTTGCTTGACTAAAATTTTGAAGATGTCAATTTCACGTGTGTGGAATATGTGAGTTGCAATTCTCCTATTGTTAACCTAACATAATCATTTATTATTGGGTGCTTCTTTATCGTATCAGTTTCGCTTCTGTCATTTAGAGTAATCGCATAGTTATAGCAATGAGTAGAAGCAAGGAAAACGACGAAAGGAACAAGTAATTTGGGCGGTCCTTGCTCGTGGAACATGTGCTATATGAGATTCTTGCTGATGAAGCTCACAAAGGAAAACGAGCATTCAAGTAAATTCCCATCCTCTTCACTTGCTCGAGTTGTTGAGGCAATAAATGAGAGGTCTTTTGCTTTGATTGTAAGCCCGATCATGTTGAAAATCGTCTCACAACCGCCTTAAAAAAAGAGAACTGGAAGACTGTTCAAATTGTATGTGACGAGTGAATTCAACCGAGGAGATAAGTTGAAGTGTCCATCATGGACAAAGGGAAATTCGATAATGTGACGGTGTTTTTTTTAATGCCTAAGAACATTCTCGGATAATATGTTGCATAAATTCTGAGTAACATCCGGTGATTTTTCATTGATAAATGTTGTAAGTAATTACTATTTATGTGATAAATTAAATCCTTTTTGAACATGTCACTCTTCATGCCGCCACTAGAGACCTTTACCGCAACCAACACCCCCCCCTCTCTCTCTCCCCCAACAATGAGGGAGACCAAACCACCGTTGGAGGTTGTGCAACCTTGGGTGCCACTGATCCGTGATACGAAGAGATGGGAGTTTGAGACTACAAGTCGTATGGTGGTGGTCAAGCTGATTCTATTCTTCATACTAATAGGTTTGGAGATGGTGGCGACCGATACTGTTGGGGGGTCTTATGTTGCTGCCGAGGCAGAGGCCACCGTTGGTCAAGTTTGGTGGTAGCGGCTGTGTCCAAGACCCCCCAACAATATCGATCGCCACCTCTCCAAACCTATTAGTATGAAGAATAGAATCAGGTTTGACCACTACTGGACGGCTATGGTGAGCTGCGGCGAGGAAGAGATGGCCCGTCAAGTCCAAGTGGATGCAAGCATTTCTGATGGAATGACTACATTAGACCAATTTTCACAAGTTTAAGACTTCAAATCCCCACTAAAGCCTTGGTGTGTTTCCGTTAATAGTATGTAATTTACTTTTTCTGTCAGTAAACTTCGGTAATCTTCAACGAGGACTTACCGCATGCCTCGCATGACTTCCATATTGCATATTACCTAAAAATAATATTCCATATTGTATGGCAATATCAAAATTCTCGAGGATGCTATGAAGGCAAACTGTTTCCGCTTGCCCGTGGTTTTCTTGTAGTCCATTTCATTTTTTTCGAACCAACGTCAGGCGTTATGAATCAGGACGAGGCTGACATAAACGATACGTCTAAAACACCTTTTTGGATTAAAAGTGAACTCAATCCATTACATAGCACAAGTAAAGAACTTTAGCGAACATTGTATCGATTGATCGAGAAGTAAAGGCTTGACTCCCACACCCAAGCTAAACAAATTGCGAATCTCGAAGCTTGCTTTCTAGCGTAGACCCTATCTAATCGATGACTAGTGCGAATAGCAATTAAAAAAGGGCAATACTTTCAGCAGGAGTTTCACGACAAAATTCCCAGTAACATATATTCACCAGGTATATAGTTCACCGTTTGTGTCAATGCTCCTCGATGGATACGTAGTTCTACCCATCTAAATTATATCTTTCAATTGGTATCTCCAGAGAAAGCAAAGCTAAAACAGAGGTGCATTCGAGTCTTCCGATGTATATTCATAGAATACACTATTCTTTTCTAAAATGAATGGTTCAACTTATATACAGTGTTCGCTAAAGAAACAAAGCTCAAGCTCCAGTTAAGGTGCCCTGCGGAAGCTGCCCTCACCCATCTTGGGAGCTTCAGCTTTCGGGATTTTTAGATAGATGCACTAACAAAAAAACAAATAAAAGCCCACTGCTTTAGCGACAGAAGAAGACCAATAACAGCACATAACTTTCTAGCGGCATGATCTCTCATCTTCTATCCTTATATACAAATTGGTTGCAAAAGTTAAAAGACTAGAACTACTCTTATCCTTTCTAACCAACTTTAATAGTTGAGAATCTATGTCAGGTTGGCAACAACGATGTTCAGCAACCCCATGATACATGAAAGACCTCTCTTCGGCATTGTCTATAAACAAAAGAAACTTCTATGGGTCAAAAAGTGTATATTACATGATAAAGAACCAGGATGCGTAGTGGAAACAGTATGGAACTCACGTTCCGTCACGTATTTATTTGCAGCAGCAGAACCATGATAAGTCTGCTGATAAGGCAATTTAGATGTTGGAGTGCAAGTCAATAAAAGACTCACAGAGGACAAATTATTCCAGTCTACTACAACCTCCAAGAAAGGTTCACATAGAAAATATTACCTTATCCACTCATAGATTGTTTAGTACAGAATCATTAAATCGGCAGATAAGTTCAGAAGATGTTCGGGTTTCAGCAAATCCAGAGAGACAAGACTGAGAAAAAGTAAGAAGTTGGTAATCAGCTATCTCCACAAACAGGTACATATTAGCTCGTAAATGTAAAATGACAAAACTACAAGTACGCACTCACAGTTTGCATTACGAACAATCAAAAACATGCCATACCTGAAACCACAAATATCCAAGATGAATAAGATAATGAATGGTAAGACCAGGAAAGTCTATACCGTGCCTAGCCAAGTTCACCATCCCCAAGCTATAGACATTTCACTCAAAAATAGGGAAACTGAATTGAGGAATCTCCAGTTGCATGGCTGCAATGCAAATTCAGGTAGCACGGCTTCTAATAACATCAAGACCCATCTCAGTTGGATCAGTTGCTTGTAATTCCACCTGAATTCCATCAAGCTCTCTCTTGAATCTATCTTTGGAGCTTGCGTAAATCATCTTGCTTCTGACCCTCGACGTATCAGGAGACCTTTATAGGATGATATTAAAATTAACTCAAAAGACCAGATTAACTTGGAACCCATGTTGTAAATACTAGTGACTGGTACACATTGTATAATGTCAAAGGATGTGGTAAAAGCTTTTGGTTGGATTTTCTAACACAGTCAAAGGCAGGAACCATTGATGTAAGAGTTATGACAGGCGCACGTGCACACACACACACACACACACACACACACACACACACACACGTCAAGAGCACGTCTGTATCAAAGCATACCATGCAATGAAGAATATTCTGCTTTTCTGGCAGTTCTCCTCGGTGACAAAATCAAAGTCATAGACAGCATATCGACACTCGTCAGCAGGAAGACTGGCAGTAAAATCTTCGTAGCTTTGAGTTGGCTCTCCAACCTTCTCCACAACGACTTGCTTTTGCTTCTCCTCTATCTTGAACACTATGAAGCGATAGGTTCTCTTGGCCTTCAATTCCAAGAACCTTAACTTACAGTCATCATGAACAGCCATACCAGATGCAGCGTTGGCCTGTGAAAAAGAACATGCCGTAGATATCAGCTACCTCAAGAAATTAAATTACAGGTACAGTTAGTTGAGAGAGAGAAAGACAAATATCAAACTCGAAACAACTGTCCCCATAATTACAAAAAAATATGAAACACTTTGCAATGTGATGTCTAACAAACTATAATAATATTTATAAAAAATCTCAATTTGGTATTCATTAATCTATGAAAGATTAAAGGTGCAAAGAAGTCACAGTTTGCTTCAGTCACTGTTCTAAAGGTAAAAGTATTAACAAATAGCTACTTTAGCTACTTTGATATTATGGTTCACTTTCCCTTAACTCCAACAAGTATTTACAAAATCTGATCTCATCCTCTCCCAGCCAGACAGATGAGCAAATCTATTGGACACACGCATTTACCATATCTTGCTAAAATGCAGCTTAGGTTCTTCATCAGGCACAGCCGAATCCACAAGTTATCAGTTATCAGATCTCTTCTCTTTGAAAGACATACAACTAGATTGAAAAATCCAGATCATGACTGCAAGCAACAGTTGCATATGTTTACAGACTGGTAGCGCCAACATGCATATAATCATCCTCCGTCAACAGAACCTATGTTAAGGACATCGACTCGCAGAATTCTCAAAAGCATGAATTACTTTCCAGCGCTCAACCTGTTCAAGAAAACGAACACAATACGGAGATGCCACCCAGTGGCATCATCCCACATCAATCAAATGGAAAATACACAGCCCAAACAAATTGAACCAGATCTTCACGTCAAGAGAACACGACCCACTGCGAATCCGATCGAACCAGACAGTGCTTCAGCCAGATGGAGCTCAACAGGCAAACATCGGGGACAGATCAAGCGCCGACATCAGCAGTAAAGAGAACACTCTCAGAAGCTACAATCGAACTAAGATGCACACCAAACAAAACGAAGAGAACTGTTCCATGGGATCATCTTCCATGATGGCTCAGCGGACGAACTAGATCGCGAAAACGGATCTATCGAAACCCTAACGGATCAAGACTCGGAGAACAAGAACAGGAGACAGCGACGCAACGAGAACTCACCATCTCTGAAATCCTCGTGAAGCAATCAGCGAGCGACGGTCGATCGGGAAAATGGAGAATTTGAAGAAGTGGCGAAGGAGGGTTTCTCTCTCTAGAAAGCCTGCAACAGCTGGAGAGCGGTGAGAGAGAGGGGATGGAGTTGTAAAGTCTCTTTTATTCGGTGGGTTTCTGTGGGGGAGAGAGCGATGGACCTCGCGATGATGTGCGCGCGAGGGGAGCGTGTCCAACGAGCTCATCCAATTAGAGCGCGCCACGCGGCAAGTATGATACGCGGAGATACGTAACGAGCTGCGGCTTGACTGGGCTCACTGGAGCCGACTTAGTTCGACCGGCTCGTTAAGCTAATGTAAGCTCATTAGCCCGGGTTATCGACCTCTTGCTCAACTTAGGTCTTGAACGGCTCCGTAGACGGCTTCCTGCTTTGCGAGGGGGCTTTGAGCTCCAAAATATTTTGGCCAATTATATACAGTTTGGCTAAATTTTCGAAGAGTTTTAAAAATGCAATTTAGCTCAAAATAGGTTTAGAGGTACTTTGATTTTTTTGGAATACCATAATGCAACTGTATTTATTCTTTTAACTTTGTCCTCACTATACTTTCATACTTCTGAAAATGTCCCTATCCACTTGATGTCGCTAACGAGAGTTCAAGTCTCCTACAAGGCCAAATATGACCATCAGTAAGCTAGATTTGACACCAACAGTCTCGCTCAAGGTCCCTGAGCTTAGGCAACTGTCACTTGGGTTGTGTTAACCCAAGCAAGGTTACCATATTGGCCTGTTAGAGGCTTGCTAGTCATATGTCAACCGTTGAATCTTCATCTATTTTGATTTTTTTTTATTTAACAAAAAGCAAAACTATTTTACAAAATGTGATTTTTCCAAATACCATTAAATCAAAAATTGTTTTCCCGTGCACTTTTAAATTACAAATTACCAAGCACTACTTGCATTTCGAAAGATCCCTTAAGCTAAAGGCTTTCCATTTTCTCAAAAACTTTCCCTAAAAGCCAAATCAAACGCGCCCAAAATTTGAACAGTGAGTAATAGTGTGATGGTCCTCCTAGAGACTAGAGAGATGCTACGAGTTATGTTTGGTGTTGATGAGTTCATGAATCCAATGTGTGTGTGATGCCTTTGTTTTGATCGGCCCTAGACCCTTATCACTTGGGGCAAATACCTTTCGGTAAGAGACAAATTATATTCACTGACAAAAGTATTTACCAACTCGAAGCCTTTTGTATTTATCAAGAGATTTCATCTGCATGAAGTTCTTGTGGCTTAAAATACCATGATATTACAACATTATGAGATTGCTGTTGAGCTTCACCGATTAAAGTTCTGTCTTCAATCCATCGTGTTTTCATTATGTCATTTATCTACTTTCAATTGATTGACTTTTAGTCACGCACAAATTGAATAGCTCACAAGCCCTAGGTTCATTAGCTATCCATTCTCTTTTTTTTTTTAAAAAAAAAAAATACATTTTGTCCCCTAAATTGTTGAGAAGATGTCATAAAATTACTCGTCGGCTATTCCCTTTCCGTTCTCTTCTATTTTTTCTCTTCAATTACATGCCCCTTTTTTTGCCAAGAATTTTATTACATTTAGGGAGATTTTTTTCTCTCAAAGAAAATTTTACGCTAACGATACTTTTCTTAGAACAATCCCCTATAATCAAAAGAGCTCTAAGCACGGCTTAGCTTGGCCGTAGCCATTTTGTGACTATATTTATAGGAACTGATATTTATGCTTGGTACGACATGATGGCCGTTGGCACACAAATGGCGGAGTTTAACGGCGTCAACTTTGGAATTTCTGCCCCCTCGTCGCCTCAAATCTATTTAATTTTCTTGGCTTGCGAGAGTGCGATGTCACTGTCGCATGGCGCTTTTTCGAATGTGGGGTGGGTCCCTTCCAGATTCTTTCGATTTATTCACCTCGGCGTCCATCTAACGCTACTTTCGCAGATTTTTCTTTTTTCCTTTTCTTATATTAGAAGATTTCTTTTGGTGCATGTGATATATAAAACCTACTTTATTGGGAACGCAAAGCTAATTCGCTTGCGTTATCATGATCCGGACTTCGATTGTCGATGCCGCCGTTCGTGTTGGCACTAAAAATTTGATTTATTGGACCCAAAATAAAAGGGGAGCCCATTAGGCCGCATACGTGATAAGGCTGCCAATTATTAGAAATACCGAAGGTTTGGAATTAGTAATCGCTTGGAAGCACAAAGATAAGAATGGAGATAGTTCCAAAAATTAGTACCAACAATGCTAAGGATGATGCAAAGCGGTTATTGGTGCATTATCAAAGTTTCTAGTGGCTAGTTTGAAATTGAAGTCAGTAACTATTATTAACACTTGATTTTTAATTGACGCGCCATTACAAATAAAAAAATAGATATTAGAGTCTTCGATTGCGACGAAAAGTGTTGTTTTTAATTTCTTTCAATTGTTTTGTCATAATTTCCCATTCATTTCTATTGAAAGCAAAAAAAGAATGTCATAATCGACTTTTTGGTCAACTCTTTGACTAAAAGTCAACCGGTTTTTTGCACGAAAAGATTCTAAATGGTCATAATTTCACTTTAGCTAGATTAATTTTCAAAAATTTCAAAAATTTGAATTGAAAATCAACCTTAAGGGAAAAGTTAATTAAATGGTTAACTTTTTGGTCAAATTTTTGATCAAAAAAATTGAAAAAGTTTAAAGTCCATAAATCGCTTTATTTTTGTCTCAATTTGACTTTAACATCGAAAATTTTGTGAAAAATTGATTAAGAACTTTTTTTTCCCAATTTTTTGGTTTTATGTACAAAATCAGCCAAAGATAAAATTACTTTCATTCTAATTATAATTAAGCTTAGTTCGTTTTATGGCATTTAATCTAAGGATTATTATCCATTCACTCATTCATTTAGTTTCGAGAATGGTCATGTCAAAATGTGAATTGTCACTTTTAGCCCTAATTAGGTAGTCTAAATCAATTATTCATGAATTGCAAATAAACACTTTCATTCCACTCATTTTTATGCGATAAGTTTGAATCTAGGATCCATTTTGGGAAATTCATTCAGGAACACCTCAATTGAGGAATTTAGCCTTCTTGAAAATAGGAAAATTAAGTTAATGAACTTCAATCAAAAACCACTGGGGATTCGCCCCAGTGGCCACCCTTCCATCTTGGAAGGGGGAGGTTGGGGGTTCAAATCCCCACCTTCTCAGGGGGGATTGGGGTGGGGAATATTTCATTTCAGGAGTGGGTTTCGACTCCCACGCCCTGCAAGGAGGCAGGGCAAAAGTCTGAGAGTGAGTGTTAGAGTAGGATTAGCGTAGGACTGACCAAAAAAAAAAAAAAAAAAAAACTTCAATCAAAGAAATTCAAATTGACCCAATTGATACTAAGGTTTAATTTCGAGAATTGATGCTCAATTTTACAATTAAACCTCAATTCAATTTTAACAAAAAAGTCGTGCCACCAATTCAAAGTCAATTTGGATGCAATGAATCACCCTAGGTATGGGTAATTAATCCAATAAGTGCCTCACAATGTTAATGGAATTCAATTTTCGATGAATTTGCAAATTAGAGTAGGAATTACATGAAATTGTCCAATTTAGCCTATAAAGTCCAATTGCATGTACCCATGGCGTAGGTCCAATTTTTTTCATGTTATTCAAATAATTAGGTCAATAGAAAATTATTGGATTACATTTATATAATTTAATTGGCATAATTTCTTAAAAATTGGACCGTTTTTCCTTAAATTGGACAAGATTTCCTTCCAAGGAACTAAATTGCATAGAATTCAAAACCCTAAGGACCAAGCCGCCCAAAAGATAATCGAATCGGTCGAATCAGCTTGGATTGATCTAACCAGCCACCGATGGAGGAGGCTGGTTTGGCCTTCTGTCAGCCGGCTCTCGGTGGTTGGCGACCACCCTTCGATATCTCATCGTGTGTATTTCATTCCCACACCCCTCAATTTTTCATATTTTGCAAAAATGCCTAGATGTTTGTTAAATTAGGAAATTACCCTTAATTAGGCCTTAATCGCTAATTCGGTTTAAACTTCCGATTTTGGCACATTGACACCATTCAAATGATCATATGATTTATTTTAACTTTGATTAGCCCATAATGGATTTAGTTAGGCCATCTAATCAAGTTTTAGTTATCGGATCAAATCGACAGCTAAGATTTGATCTTGAGGGGAAGTACATAAGCATTTTTCCCACCAAAACTCAAGGGGGCTCATTTTGTGTATTTTCTGGATCTAAAAAATGACTCTCTCTGGCCACCCCGCATTGCTAGTTCTGGCCCCAGGATGGCGGTCCACCGTGCTGTGCCACCACCTCAAGCGACCCTTAGCCTCCCTCCGTCGAAGCAGTAGTAAGACTGGCAACCATCTTGATCATCCTATCCTCCTCCTTGCGAACGAGCTAGCCTTTGCTTTGGTTGGTTCCCCCTTGTTGATCGACGACCAATGGTGGTCCGACCACTACCAATCACCCTATAGGAGAGTCCTTGATCCTCTGGTAGTTAGGGCTTGATTAGAGGGCCACCGAATGAGTTCCGGTGACTGTTTCTTTTCTCGGTGGTCCAAATCAAGTCTAATTGCACCTAGTCTTCCCTAGTTGCTAATCGGCGGCGATCTGACCCCTCTAGTGAGCCTTGGCGTTCCATTGACGATCCTCTACGTTTTGAAAGTGTTGTGGTAGCTTAACGATCGTTCAATTGAGTTCATTTCGTTAAAAATCACATAAAGATAAACAAATCCGATGAGGCAAGATCGAGTTAGTTGATTGGAGTTAGGATTCAAAGATTAGGAATCCTTATATGCTTAGAATCAATGATCATGAGTACCATAATGATCTATGAATGAGTTATATGTTGATTGAATGATTAAATAAGTTTTGGAAATTCGTAGGCCTTGAATATAGGTTCTGTTATGGCTGATTCAAGGTCCTAAACTTCATTATCTTGCTTCGAGGTGCTCTAAACATTCGATCTACGTTTGGTAAGCTTCAATTCGATATGTTAGGGCCCTTGAACAAAATTTGTTTCGTACCTAAAATCCACCTCGAAATTTTGATGATCTTTTCTAAAAGTGATGTGTTTTTTGATGATTTTGACTTTTGAACGTATTCACCCGTTTGCTGATTTTTTTGCCAATTATTGTGTTTTGATTTTGAAGATGGTTTCTTCAGGAAAGTTGCATGAAATTGCATTGATCATGACGTATCTTTTTTCTAGATTTTTTGGAACAAATTTGATTAGGCAAATCTTTAAAAAATCGTCCTCATGTTGATCTGCCTTGTTTGAGCTCGAGTTATATTTGCTATGAAATGAGATAGTAAACATATTTGATTGGATTTGCATCCTGTAGGAAAGTCATAGAATACGTCATAAAATTTATAACAAAGTATTGATTGTGTCAAACAGTCATCGTTTGCTAGTTCAATTGCTTACACGAAGTCATACTTGGGTTATTGCAATTTGAGACATCGAATGCCTTGTTCTGTCTTTTCATTTTTGTGTAGATTTTTGTAAACCAAATTAGATTTTGCTATCTCATGAAAATCAATCGCAACATTGCATTCTACATAAATGATTTTTTGTGGATTTTATCATGTTGTTACATCATTGAAAACCATCCACATTTTGTGCAGTCCTTACGGCAATCATGATTGATTGTGTCCTTGTGAAAGTGTCTTTAATTGAGCTCCTTAAGAGTGAAATTAGTGCATGATGCCTTCTAGACATACTTAGAGCACATCACAAGCTTCGAAACGATATATGGCATGCATCATTTGAAGGTAGTTTGCTATGTGAAAACTATCCACCAAGTTGACAAGTTATTGCTAAAATTGTTAAACATTCTGTCATAAATGTTTCTTGATGATAAGTCACCTATTGATGTTAGTAAATTTGTGTGATTTTCTGTGCATCGATTTAGGGTTAGATGTCTTGATCAAACTTGTTCATCACATTTAACCCTACATCATGTTTGGATGTCCCCATTTTCATGCATCATTTAGGTAATTTAGCGAGCCATTTATCATGCATCATGTTTTGTCTTGTTATGACTAATACACGCACTTTTGCAATTGCCATCATTTGAACATGAATTTGACCTTAATTGAACTCGATGTCTTATAGAAAGTCTTAGGGAATGTTTTAAGCTTTCTAATGACACTAATTTTGTATCATTTGCATGTCATTTGGCCCATTTTTCATTTTTGCAAAATTTGTCCTGAAATTCGGAATGAGTGAAATTCGGAATGCTTGTTCTGCCCTTATTAAGTTAGACCCCTTGTCATTTTTGTATGGATTTTTCAGTAAGGATTTTAAGGTTGAGTCCTCAACAAAATTTGTTTTTCTTCCTCATGACTATATTGTGGTGAAATTTCAGAATTTTTCCGTATCATTTACTAGGACAAATTGTTGTTGATTTGTCATGATCTTGTGCTGCCTTGTTCTTTCCCTAATGCACTATTTTATGTTATTGGATATTTATAAATTCATGCGTAGTTGATTTTAGGAAACTTCCTTCATGAAAGTTATTCATTATTGTGTGCTTGATGTCTTGTAATTTTCTTAGGACCAATTATTCATGGGTCCTATCCCAATTGCTTTGATTTTGATTGCCTTGTTTGATGTTTTCTGTTGTGATTCCTCGTTGCGATTCCATTCTAGGATTTTTTAGAATGTCTTGCATGCTAAATTGAGACTACTTTTCTTCAAGAGTTTTGATCATCTTTATCTGAATTTCATACAGAAAAATTCTTGGAAAATAAAAAGCATTCTGTTATACTTTTCAAACCTCTTGAATGTTGTGAAACAATCTGAAATTCATGTTCTACTTGATTCAAACCAAATTTTCATTCATGTGATGCCCATGTATAAAATTTTCATTCTTGGTAATGCTTTTGCATGGTTTGAGTAGTAACTCAATATGAATTTTGTCTAAGTTTGAGTCATATTTAAAATGTTTGCGAAACTCAATTAGTATGCTTGTTGATATACTCGAGTTAGCCTTGGCTAGTAAATGTGCCTTCTAGTTATGACAAAATCATGTCCCCCTTTCATCCAAGCTTTCATGTGACGCTTTCTATCCTAAATTTCCAAATTATGTTTTTGGCATGGTGTTGATATTGTCTAGGTTTGGACCATATTTAGGGCGCTTGCGAAGCTTGATCAGTGTGCCCATTGATGCACTCAAGTTAACTTTGGTGGCTAAACATATTTTATAGCCATGATATAATTTCGCCATGTTGTTAACAATTAATTGTTTGATTCTCTCTCAAATACTTTTGGGCATCACTTGAATATGTTTTTTTAGCCTAGTTGTGTTCGCTTTTATAGAACACATGTGATTGTGTTTGACGCTTGATGATTGAATAAGTTATCCAATGTCGGCTCATTGATTTGTTTGATTGATTAAGAACCAAGGCCCGATGGCCTACATACATGTTTAATTTCAACTATGTATGTTAATTTTAGATGTATGCATAAGTGTGATGCATGATCTTGCGGGATATCTTGGATTACACTTATAATCCATTTTACGGACTTTTTAGCATTGGTTGCCATGCGCGAACACAAATGGTGGCCAATGGCTATAAGTTTTTTTTTTTTAAATGAATTGGGTAGATGTTCTAAGTGGGTTGTTGCATGAATCACAAAGGCCGATCCCGAAGCCATGTTTGATCAATTTGACACATTGTCTTGGTTTCTTGATTGTGATTATTTTTTGTTTGTTTGTAATTGTGATTATTATTTCTTTCATGTTGTAACCATCTAGTCTTAGTATTAGATTAGAGTTAGAATAAGCCCATGAAGGTGGCGATCCCGAAGATGTGAAGATGATGAATAGTCGATGTTCAATCCAACCTCTTTTTGTACCATTTATTTTCCGATATATGTTTCAAGTTGCTTGGTGTTGTATAAATACCCGATAAGTTGCGGATTTCTTTCTTTTGCTTTACTTTATGTTAAGGATTGCATGTAGATTTACCGCTTTCCTTAAACTGTTTTGAATATTTACTTACCGCATTGCATTTACATTTTGATTGATTGTCTTCTTTCATTTTTTCTTTTATAGAAACAGAATGCCATGAAATTGACCATCCACGCATAATCACCTAGTTAACTTCTCATTTGCATAAAAAAGTAAAAAAAAAAACATCCATGAACCCCTTAGGAAACATGACAAACTATTAAAGTATTGAAAGGCGTTAATAGAGATATTAACGTAATCCGAGTCCTCGAACTTTAGAATCTTTGGTTGCGTAGATATCGAGATACCACTTTCGACCCTTGATTTGATTTTCTAGCCAACCCCCAAAAATGAGACTAGTGGCAACTCCTAACTGTCAACTATGTTGCCTTAAATAATTCATAGATAATAAATAAACCCATTGTGATCATGATTTAGCATACTTGAGATAGTGAAGCTAAAAGATGAAGTGAATGCCACCTTTATGTCTGGTTTCCTTTCGACTTTGAAACCATTGATCAAGATGTGTCGTAGCGTTGAGGTAGAGTCATGACAAATCCCATTCTCACTCAAGGTACGAATTTGGGAGAGCTCACGATCGTGATTGAGTAAACTCATGTGATTGATCCCGAAAGATGAGGTGACGACATCTTTTGGAGTATGTACCATGAGGGAACTCTCATAGTTAAGTATCCCTAAACTCAACCTCCTATTCCCGGCATCCCAAAGAGGTTAGGTTGTGATAGGCTTGGCGACTCAACTAGAGACTAGTTACTAGTTAGAGAACTTGAAGCCGTTTAAAATGGTTGTTGTATTAACTAACGTGTCATATGTAAGATTGTCTGCCTATCAAAGTTACGTGGAAAATGAGGTAAGTCGCTAACCTTGTGTTAAATGATCTTGTAGGTGAGAGTTATAAGAGGTGGTGTATTTATAAACCCATTGTCTTGCAAGTGGTGAAAGATGTATACATGTATGTTGGGTTATATTGTAGTGCTCGTTGTTTAAGTTTAAATGCATATTTAAAAGTTTTAGCATGACACCGCACACACAATTGTGATCTAAAACCCCAATCCCCCTAATTAGCATCTTTAGGAGGGTTTGTGGATGGAATCTGCAAGTGAATGCTCATGGTAATCCATATTTCCATAAACCTGCTCATCCCAATCGATAAAAGTTGCATTGATTAACGATAATAATGGCAAGTAAACTACTTTTATTGATTAGGATGGGAGCTTTAAGCCTTTAATATCCTCATCCTTAAGCGTTAAAACCTCACAAGTCCTCATGCGATGTGTGGTTGTGCTTGCCATGGTTTGGTTGGTGAGAATCGTTCATCTTTTTATCGATATTATGCTTTCTAATTTCTGAATTTTAGTTTTGCACTTTATATTTCCCACGACGATGGATTTTTAATCTTGAATGCCCCTCTAGGTTTAGGATTTTAGATGGCCAAGCCCAAGATCAATATCATCCCCATGCCAAGGAGTCTCAAGACCATATGGGAAGGCCTCGACTCTATGCATCGAGGTTATGTGGAGAAACAAATTGGCTGCCTCTCGACCTTGCTAATGGTTAAATCCCGAATCGCAATGGTTAAAGCTTTGGTCTATTTTTGGAATCCCGTGACTTCTGTCATGACTCGATCTCACCGCTGATTCTTCTCGCAACGAGAGGAAAAGGGAAATGATGGATTTATGGGTACTTGACAATGAGAGTTCCCTCACGGTTTGCGTTCCCAAAGACGTCATCACCTCGTTTATTGGATCGAACCTCTTGTATGGGTATTTGACCATGAGAGTTCCTTCTATAAGGTCGCAAGTTCTTCCAAACTTGTACCTCGCGTGATAGCAAAGTGTTGCAACTCGTACCCACACGGGCGACACACCTTGAGAGAGGAGGTCAGGTGTGAATATCGAATTTAAGAGTATCTTTACCATGGTAACCCTCCCTCAGATACTCCGATCCCTAAAGATGGTGTCACTTCATCCATTTGGAGTTTTCCACATGCGGGTATGCTAAACCATTGTGAGTCTTATCAAGACCTGTACCCCGCGCGACGGGTTCATTTATACTATCTAATTGTTTAAAACATCCTAAAAACAAGACGAGAGTTGTCACTAGCCTCTTTTTTAGGGGTCAGCTAGAAACCCAATCGAGGGTTGGAAGTGTTCCCTTGATCAACCAGATATCTAGGTTCAGGGACTTGAGTTGTGTTTACTAACGTGTCCATGGATTTCTTTTTTACTTTTTTTGGATCTTTTCTCCTAAATTAGGTGATCATGCGTGGTTGATCATTTTCATGCTATTATATTTCTAAGAAAAGTGAAAAGTAAACAATCAATTGAATTGAAATTGCGAGACAAAAAGTAAACAATCAAGAAAATTAGTAAATCTATCATGCAATCCTAAGAAATATAAAAAGAGAAATGGAACTTAAGGACGAGAAAGAAAAGAACTCGCAACTCGTTGGGCTTTTATATAGACACTAAGAACTCAAGACATATGTCGGGGATGAATGGTATAAAGGTATGGTCGGATTGGACATCGACTTTTCGCCATCTTCGCGTCATCCTTGTCTGTAGAGTCCTATACTAAATCTAGTTTAAGAACTATAACTAGGTACATGCAATGGAAAGAAACACGCATACATGTCAAAAAACCATAAGCACAATATCATGGCAAAATCAATCAATTAAAAGAAGTTCAATTCACAAATCAGATTTGAACATTGAGGTCAGCCTTTGTAGTTCATATGTAGGTCCCTCTAAGACACCTACCTGATTCATTTTATGACTTATAGCCATTATTGACCAACTGTGTTATCGCATAGGCAATAACACTTATAAGTCTCATAACCAAGCGATCTATATGATCCTAGCATTTTCCCTCGATATCATGCATAAACCTTATCATTCATCTAAAAGTCACATGCATTGTAGGAATCAAACATGCATGTCGATCTTTTTGATCTTATTTCTCAACCAATCAAGCAATAAAGTCAACCGTTTGTTGCGATCCAATCTTGCCACCCTTGATCCTCTAACACAAGGAAAGGAAAGAAAGGGGAAATGTTGGGTTTAGGGGTACTCGATCACGAGATTCCCTCATGGCTTGTGTTCCAAAAGACGAGGTGATCGTCTTTCGGGTCAAGCCTCTCGTGAGTTCCCTCCACGAGATCACGAGCTCTCCCAAGCTCATGTCCTGCGTGACAACGGAGTGTCGCGATCCATACCCACATGGGAGACACACCTCAGGAGAAGAGGTCGAGTGTGGATATTGGATTTAAAGGCGTCTTTACCATGATAGCCCTCTCGATAGTATCCTTCGTCCATAAGGATGACATCACTTCATCATTTGGGGTACTCCCACATCGAGTATGCTAAACCATGATGAGTTTCATCGAAACTCATACCCCACACGACGGGTTCATTTATATGGTCTAGTTGTTTATGACAACCTAAAAAAAAACGGGAGTCACCACTAGCCTCATTTTTGGGGGTCGACTAGAAACCCAATCGAGGGTCGGAAGTGTTCTTTCGATTCTGATGCAATCAAATATCTAGGTCCAGGGACTTGGGTTACGCCAATATTTCTATTAACGCTATTTTGGTACCTAAATAATATGTTGTGTTTACTTAATGTGTCTATGCATTTCTTCTTACATTTTCAAGATCGTCAATCCTAAACTAAGCAATCATGCGTGGTTGGTTGTTTTCATACTATTCTATTTCTAAAGTAAATGAAAAGGAAGCACCCAATTGAATTGAAAATTGCGGAGCAGTGAGTAAACAATCAAGGTAAGCTATAAATCTATCATGTAATCCTAGAAAATATAAACAATTGAAAAGAAAAAGATAAGAGGAAAAGAGGATTCGCAACTCGTCGGGCTTTATACAACAAAAGGAACCAGATATATATGTCAGGGAAATGAATAGTATAGAATTATGGTCGGAATGAACATTGACCTCCACTGTCTTCACGCCTTCTCCATCTTCAAGGTCCTATTCCAAACCTAATATAGGAAAACTATAACTAGGTGCATACAATAGAAAGAGACAAACATACTCATCAAAATAGTCAAAAATACAATTTCATGTCAAGATCAATCACTTAAAGAAAGTTTAATGCGAAAATCAGATTTTGGGATCTTGGGGTCAGCATTTGTCTTTCATGCATGGGTCTCATTAAGGCACCTACCCAATCCATTTTTGTGACTTATAGCCATTATCGGTCAATTGTGTTATCGCATGGCCAATAACACTTATAAGTCTCCTAACCAAGCGATCTATATAATCCTAGGGTTTTTATTCGATATCATGCATTGACTCTATCATATATCTAAAAGTCACATGCATTGCATAAATTAAACATGCATGTAGATCTTTTGGACCTTCTTTCGAAATCAATCAAGCAAGAAAATGAAGCATCGGCGAGTCACTTATTACCAAGAGCATACGCTAATCACAAACACATAACTTCTAAATGTATGACGTAATTGTATGCATGGGGGTGCATGTGATATTTTAAAAACATCTTTTGAAATCATCCTCGAAAAGTTTTGAGACAAAGTGATGTTTCGGTTATAAAAGGCATTCAATTGCCAAGGTTAGCATGGGGCTCTCATAAATACACTTACAAGCATCGCAGGCATTTTGAATACAATTCAAACCGTGATGTTCATAATTGTCAAATTAGGATTTAAGAAAATTTTTGAAAATATATCGGATTAAGGAATATTTAGGCTATGAAACACATTTAATTGTCAAGACTAGTTTGGGGCTCACATAAATGCACTTATAAGCGTCACAGACATTTTGAATATGGTCTAAATCGTAGGGGTGAGCGCGGTTCCCGGGTAGAACCGGGAACCGGAGAACCGAACCGGAGGTTCCGGTTCGGTTCCCGGTTCTTAAAGGACCGGTTCCGGTTCCCGGTTCCATTTTTCCGGGAACCGGCGATCCCGGTTCCGGTTCTGGTTCCACTTGGAACCGGAACCGGTCGCGGAACCGGAACCGGAACCGGTCGCGGAACCGGTTTCGGAACCGGTTTTGGAACCCCCTCCCCTGCTCACCTCACATCTATTGCTCTGCTCTTGACTCTTGAGTCCCGACTCCCGAGTCCCGACCCTCTGAAACTCTCGCCGAACGACGCTCGCCCTGAAGGCTGCCGCCATCGGACGCCAGTCGCGGAACCGGTTAGGGTTCCAAAAGGAACCCGCTCCCCTGCTCACCTCACATCTATTGCTTTGCTCTTGACTCTTGAGTCCCGACTCCCGAGTCCCGACCCGGGACGCCCTCCCCGTATGTTATAGTTTTTTTTGTAACGTGCGCATACGTTATAGTTTTTTTTTGGTAATGTGCGTGTACGTTATATATATATATTTTTTTTTGTAACGTGCGCGTACGTTATAGTTTTTTTTGGTAATGTGCGTGTACGTTATATATATATATATATATATTTGTAACGTGCGCGTACGTTATAATTTTTTTTGGTAACGTGCGCGTACATTAGATTTTTTTTTTGGTAACGTGCGTGTACGTTATATATATATATATTTTGGTAACGTGCGCATACGTTATAGTTTTTTTTGGTAACGTGCACATACGTTATAGTTTTTTTTTGTAACGTGCGCGTACGTTATAGTTTTTTTTGGTAACGTGCGTGTACATTATAGTTCAAACCTGAAAAAAAAAAAAAAAAAAAAAAAAAAAAAAAAAAAAAAAAACCTGTTGGAACCTGGAACCGACCCTGGAACCTGTGACAGGGTAGGTTCCAGGTTCCTCATTTTGAGGAACCTGTACCCGAGGGTAGGTTCGAGGTTCCAGACGGAACCAAACCGGAACCTGGAACCGCTCACCCCTACTAAATCGCGACTTTTCCTTAAGCCAAATTGAGCTTTGGAAAAAAATTTCTTAGAAATTGTTTTTGAGAAACATCACATGTATCAAAGCATTTTTTTTTTAAAAAAAATACAACTTGGAAAGGCCAATTGTTTAACAACAAAAGACAAAGCATTTAGAACAACTTTCATGAAGATGACATGACCTAATTTCATGCACAAACTAACCTAAAAGGTATAACTAAACAATCACAACTGAAGGTTCACATCAGGAAATTGCAGAGACCAAACATGTCAAGTCAACGAAATTGAGTAATGCCCATTGACAATCTAGCTATGGAAAAATTCCTTAATAAGTACGACATAATAACGAACAACTTTCAACTTTCATGAAGAAAGTTTTCCTAAATAAGCTACATATTATTTTACAAAAATTAGACAACAAGTAACAGCATATCAGAATAATGTCAAAATAACATGACATTTAGTCAATATCACTAGGATTTGTCCTACCAAAACATGTTTAAAAACCACCATATTTTCACAAAACATAGCCAACATGTTGGCAAGCAAATTTTGTTAAGAGATCAAATGTAGATTCCTTATAAAAAAAATAGAACAAAAATGTTAAACGTCTGTCCAAATAGGGGTTAGAACAAGGGTCTGAATTTGATTCCATGTCTAGATTCTGATCTAATTTAAAAGAAAAATAGATAGTGATCCAAACGATGAGCGATCTATGTGAAATTAGTGGCATTGGAAACCTCTAAGTGTGCCTTTCGACTTCCTAGAATGGCTCATGTCCAAATTAGATCAATTAGGTGCTCTAAGATCGAGATTTCTAAGAGTGCATGTGTTAGTAACTAAGAAAACAAAACACAAGCATGCATTAGAAAACCTCAAAGTCATTCATTCAAATAATGCACAAACGACATGGAGAAATCACATAGGACTTAAGATCGAATACAACGAGAAATTTGGATAACTATCTAATCTTAGGTTGGCATGCAAAATGTTATACAATTTAAATGATATTAGAAAATAAATCAATATTCCTAATGGTATGTTTAAAAATCTTAAGTGTAACGAACCCTTTTGTGGCACAAATTTAACGTGCAAGATGATATTAAAAGGATATGACCTAAACATGTATGCGAACTTTGTAACATGTGGTTTAATTGTCAAGAAGGCATGATCGCAAAATTTGGATTCTAAATGACTCAAACAAGCATGTCAAGATGCATATACAACAAGCTTTCATTTCAGCATTAACTTCACAGATCGGGCATGATTTCATCCATCTCAAGACATACAAAAATCCTACAAAAAATCCTACATATAAAAATGCAATAATGAACATTTATCGTTAAGATTTTGAAACCTAAATATGATTACATGAGCCATAGTAAAAATAGCAAAATAGAGATGCAAATCTAAGCTATATATTGCTGCAGCACATTTTCACCTTAATTCATGCAATTGACTAACTTGCCAACATCAAGACTTTGCAAAGCATGCATCAATTGAACATATACAGTATACATTTCAACTTTCATGAAGGATTTGAGACCAAACAAGCTTATTTGTTGACTCAATTTTACCAAAATAGAATTCAGACCAATGCAAGGCAGAGTGTCCTATGTTCGAATCTAGGCAATTTTGACCTAGCTAAACAAATCAAAAAAATTTCAAAAAAATTACAAGATGGTGTCCACGCAATTACAAGAAACTTTCATTAAGGAAAGTTCCTCTAGAAATCAATACATATATCAATAAAAAAAAATGACAAAATCAGGAACCAACATAAAGTAGATTGACCTAGGTTAAGATCTAAATGGCTTTGACTTAGCTAATCATGCCCAGAAATTCGAAAAAAAAAATACAAACATTATCAAGACAATAACAAACAACTTTTATGAATGAAAGATCTTCCAAAAATTAACAAAGAAAATTGCACAAAAATAAAGAGGATAGAAGGCGGAATAAGAACAATGTTGAAAACTAGCCTGAACTACTATATAATTGCTCATCTTTGGAAGTATTTTTCAAAGGTTAAACGGCACTCGATTAGGGCGTGCGACCTAGCGATTTGAAGCTTGTGACGTGTATTATCAAAGTCTGGAAGGACTCAACCTCAAATAAAGTTGTTTCAGACCTTATTTTGGCCAAAACAGTAAGTCAGTTCAAAGAGACGAAAATACAAGTTTAAGACCAAATCAAGTCAATCATTCAAGATCAATCAAGAATACACTCAAACACAGCAAATCAACATCCAAATCCTTTGATCTAACATCTAAACATAGCATATTTTCCTAAAATTGAACCCTAGTCCCGACCGGTTAATCCGGTCTCGCTTCACAGGGTTCGAGATTGAGATTGTTACATTTTGATGCGTTTTTATCGATTTGAACCGCAATCGATCGAAACTTTTGCTAGAACTTTAATCAAACTCCAAGGATCAAATCTGGATAGCAATGATCAACTTCGAACCGGTTGGATCGTCGGCTTGGATCAATAGCGAACTGATTCACATGGATTGGTTTGTATCATTGAGGGAGCTCGGTTTGATCGAAAAAGTTTCGATTAAAACCAAACTGATCATCGACTTGGAGTAGCGAGGACAGGCAAGTGTGGTTGCCGAAGGGTTGAATCGGTGACTGGTGGTTCATCGGAAAGGAGATCAACGGCGGTAGATAATTTTGTGCAAATGAGGCCGGAGAGAAAATTGGACTTATATACTACTCCAAGTTAAGCGATTTCAGCTGTTAGTTCAATCCAACGATCAAAATTTTGATCCAACATCAAATATTGATTTCGAAGGCTTTACTATGATCTAGAGGTGTCAAGTAATTGACCTAGTGGATTTGATTTGCAAAAACCTGAGTTAAAATCGATAATTGTGTCGAAATGTCTAATTATGGGTTAATTTGCAATTTGATGAAATTTGAGAATCAATCTATAAAATTTTGGGAAATTGAGGGTGCATAAATGAAATTGGCACTGTGAGGATTCCAAAATCAGTCTTCGGAGGTTAGGAATCGGTTGGCAAAGGGCTAAACCGGCCATCCTTGCCGGCAGCCAGTTAGATCGATTTGGTCCAGTTCAGTCGGTTCTTGACCGGTTTGGTCCGGTTCTTATCATTTCACCTAGTTGGGACCCCTATAGGTTCAAAATTTATGCAAATTAAAAATGAATTTCCCTTATTAAGAAGAAATTGGCTAATTGAGATACAATTAAGCTAATCAAGCCTTATGAATGTGATCTAGAGGTCTTTTATTGGCTTAATTGAATGTTTATCATGAAAGGCAATGGGTTAAAATCATGGGTGCTTTATATTGGGCCTAAATGGCTAAAATTGTCAAATTTGCAATTCAATAACCAAAATTGCAAATTAACTAAAATTGAACTTAATTAGTGTCACAATTGCCCTATCTAACGACCTACTTATGTGTAAGATCACTTAATGCATTCAAATTGATCTTGAATTAAAGTGCTAAAGCTTATGTAAAAAATGGATCTAAGCCTAATATTCAAATTGGACCTAGATTCATAAAATTAATTTATAACCATGAATAGGTCAATTCAAATTTTGACAATTGAAACTTAATTGCTCGACTTTCTTATACTTGAGAGGATAAAATTCTTCAAATTGATGAGTTTTGATGTGAATTTTCCAAAATTGGTTTTGGATTTAGACTTGTCTTAAGAAAATGAGTAAGAAACAATCATCCGTTTGCAAGTTATGAAAAATCGATTTTGGTCTCTTGATTAAGACTCAAAACAGCAATTCGCATTTTGACTCACAATTCACGAAATTGAGGGCATAAGCTGATTTCAACTAGTCCATAAACCAAATATAAAAAAAGGAATTACGCTCAATTATGGTTAAAATGAATAGATAAGTGTTCCAAAAGTCCTAAAACTTGTCATGAAAATGCATTTTAGTCCTAAAACTTGCAAAAAGTGCATTTAAGTCCTAAAACTTGTCAAATTGTTTCAAACGAGTCCTAAAATCAACGCTGTTAGCCTTTTCCGTTAAAAATGCTGACGTTGCATTTTAAATAATTTTTTATTTTCCACGTGGATTTTTTAATTATTTTTTTATTCATTTTAAAAAAAAAGATTTAAAAACTAAAAAAATTAGATTTATTCATTTATCTTATTTTCACCAAAAAAAAAAAGAAGTTGAAATATTTATTTTAAAAAATTAAATTGATTCTTATCTTATTTTCACCAAAAACTAAAAAGAAAAGTTAAAAAATTTATTTTTTAAAATTGTTTTAAAAAAAAAAAAATCAGCGTGGCTCTTCTCCCCCTCCGTCGCCCCCATCGCCGGGGGGCTAGGCGACGCCGCCGACCTTGGGCGGAGGTGGCCGGCCCTCACCCAGCCAGGGCAAGGCCTCGTTAGCCCTCGCTCGGGGCCGGCGAGGGTTGACAAGGCCTCGCCCAAGGTGGGTGATGGTCGCTGGCCCCTCGTGAGGGCCGGCGACAACTCGCCCGGCGGGGTGGGGGTGGGGGTCACCGGCCCTCGCGGGAGGCTGGCGAGCCCAGATCTGGGCACCCGCGCTAGAGTTAAGTGAGGGTGCCTCGATCTGGGCCAGTCGGCCCTCGAAGGGGGCCGGCGGCCGTTGCCCACCTTGGGCGAGTCATTGTCAGCCCTCACGGGGGCGAGCGAGGCCTCGTCAGCCCTCGCTTGGGGCGGCGAGGCTCGCCCGGGCGACGGTCGCCGGCCCTCGCCCGGGGCCGCGAGGACTCGCCCGGCCGGGTGAGGGCCGGCCACCCGCCTAGGGCCGGCGACGGCGGGGGAAGGGTAGTTTATTTTTTTTTTTTTAACAATTTTTAAAAATATTTTTTAACTTTTCTTTTTAGTTTTTGGTGAAAATAAGATAAGAATAAATTTAATTTTTTAGTTTTTAAATCTGATTTTCTTTTTTAAAATGAATAAAAAATAATTAAAAAATACACCTGGAAAATAAAAATTATTTAAAATGCCACGTCAGCATTTTTAACGGAAAATGCTAAGGGCGTCGATTTTATGACTCATTTGAAACAAGTTGACAAGTTTTAGGACTTAAATGCACTTTTTGCAAGTTTTAGAACTGAAATGCATTTTCATGACAAGTTTTGGGACTTCCGAACACTTATCCCCTAAAATGAAAGTAATTTTATTTTTAATCAATTAAGAACCTAAAACTCAAAAATTCAGAAATTAAGGTCCTTAATCGAATTTCATGAAATTTTTGACACAAAAGTCACATTGACATTAAAAGAAATGTTTTTGTGTATTTTTGATTTTTTCTATTTTTTATCGAAATTCCTAAAATGTTGATTCTTTTTGTCAAATTTTGAATTTTCGAGAAATTGATTTGACTAAAATGAAAGTTTTTTGGGTAAAAAGTCAAATTTTGACTCAGGGTTGATTTTTGATCAAAGAGTTGACCAAAAAATCAACAGTTTGACTTTTAGGTTTTTCTTGAAAATGAACTAGAAATTGCTGAAAAATGACAATGCAAAAGAAAGAAATGGAAAATGACACTTTTTGGCTGACAAACTGGTTTTGTCGTGATCGGAAACCTAAATCTTGATTTTTTACCTTTTAGTAACACGTCGACTCAAAATCATGTGTTAACACCGTCGACAGGTCACTTATTACTAATGATATGCGCCAATCACAAACACATGCGTTTTTAATAAATGACGTGTTTGTATGCATAAAGGTTCATGTGATTTTTCAAAGAGATATTTCAAAATTACCCACAAAACGTTTTGAGATAAAGTGGTGTTTCGATTATGAAATGCATTCAATTGCCAAGGTTAGTCCGGGGCTCGCATAAATGTACTCACAAGCGTCGTAGGTATTTTGAATACAATTCAAATAATGACTTTTCATAATGTCAAATAGAATTTTAAAGAGGTTTGAAAATATTTAGGATTAAGGAATATTTAGGCTATGGAATACATTCAATTGCCAAGGCTAGCTTGGGGCTTGCATAAATGCACTCACAAGTGTCGCCGGTATGTTGAATATGATCCAAACCATGACTATTTCTTAAGCCAAATCGAGCTTTTGGAAAATAATTTTTTGACTAATTGTTTTTTGGAAATATCACATGTACCAAAACATTTTCAAAGTTGATTTGAAAAGAAGACTCGTTGAAAATCATTTAACAATGAATATCGAGGTATTTAAAGCAATTTTTATAAACATGGAATGACCTAAGTTCATACACAAACTAACTTAAGAAGTTTATCTAAACAATCACGGTGAAACTCATGTTAGGAAATTTCAAAATAAACATGTAAAGATAGCAAAATTGGGTAATGCTTAATGATACTTTGGTAATGAAAAAATTCTCCAACATGCACGACATGATAACGAACAACTTTCATGAAGAAAATTTTCTTAAATGAGCTACACATGATTTTACAAAAATTAGACAACAAGCAACGACATGTTAGAAAATTGTCAAAACAGCAGGATACTCAATCGATATTACAATGATTTGTCCTATCAAAACAAGTCTAAAAATCATCAAATTTACACATATTATTACCCGACCAATCCAGTTGTGAGTTTTTAGGTGGTCAGACCCACCTATCAGTAGCACTTATTTCTGCGATAAAGGCAAATGTGTTACTTAGTAAGGGATGTCAAGGGTACCTAGCAATGGTTAAAGATTGTGCCAAGGAAGAGCTGAGGCTTGATGAAATTCAAGTAGTAAATGAGTTTTCAGATGTATTTCCCGAGGAATTGCCTGGATTACCTCCGAAAAGAGAAGTTGAGTTTGAAATTGAACTGATGCCTGGAACGGGACCAATATCGAAAGCCCCATACAGAATGGCCCTAGTAGAACTAAAAGAGTTGAAAGTGCAGCTACAAGAGTTACTTGACAAAGGATTCATTAGGTCAAGTGCTTCACCTTGGGGTGCACCAGTTCTGTTTGTGAAAAAGAAGGATGGGTCGATGCTCTTATGCATTGACTATAGGCAATTAAATCAAGTGACTATTAAAAACAAGTATCATCTGCCTAGAATTGATGATCTGTTTGACCAACTTCAGGGAAGTTCGGTTTTCTCTAAGATTGACTTAAGATCAGGATATCATCAGTTAAAGATTAAGAGGGAAGACATTCCTAAGACTGCGTTTAGGACTCGTTATGGACATTACGAGTTCCTTGTTATGCCTTTTGGATTGAGAAATGCACCCGCAGCGTTCATGGATCTAATGAACAGGGTATTTAAGTCCTATTTGGATCAGTTTGTGATTGTTTTTATTGACGATATCTTGGTATATTCAAAAGGACCAAAGGAACATGAGCAACACTTGAGGTTAGTTTTGCGAGACTTTGAGGGACCATCGGTTATATGCCAAATTCAGCAAGTGTGAATTTTGGTTGGACCAGATAACATTTTTAGGACATGTGGTGTCAGGAGGAGGAATTGCAGTGGATCCGGCAAAAGTGGAAATGGTAATAAATTGGCCGAGACCGACCACACCTACCGAGATACGGAGTTTCTTAGGATTGGCCGGTTACTACCGAAGGTTTATTGAAGGATTAACCAAATTGGCAGGTCTATTAACTAAGTTAACTCGGAAAAATACGAAATATGAATGGAGTGGGGATTGTGAAAGGAGCTTTCAAGAACTTAAAAGGAAGTTAACCACAGCTCCAGTTTTAACCATACCCTCTGGACCGGATGGTTTTACAGTATATAGTGATGCATCTCACAAAGGATTGGGATGTGTTTTGATGCAACATGGTAAGGTCATAGCCTATGCATCTAGACAACTGAAACCCCATGAGTTAAACTACCCCACACATGATTTGGAATTGGCAGCTATAGTGTTTGCCTTGAAGATATGGAGGCATTACCTATATGGGGAAAAGTTTGAAATTTATACGGACCATAAGAGTTTGAAATATCTATTCTCGCAAAAAGAGTTGAACATGAGACAAAGAAGGTGGATGGAATTGTTAAAAGATTATGATTGTGAGATACGATATCATCCAGGGAAGGCGAATAAGGTAGCGAGATGCCCTTAGCCGTAAGTCAGCCATGGAAATGGCCGGTTTAAGAATAGCAGAGTGGAGTTTATTAAAATCAGAGTAGCAGATTTGGAGTTTAAGTTGAAGGTGGATAATCTTCTTGGTATGCTTAAAGCCTTAAGGATTGAGCCAGAAATTATCCAGAGAATCAAGACCTTGCAAAAGTCCGATCCGGAGATTTTGAAAGTGAAGGAAGCGATGTCCCTAGGAAAGAGACCAGAGTTTCAAATTTCCTGAAGATGGGACAATAAGATGCCAAGGACGACTTTGTGTGCCCGACGACGAAGAAGTAAAGAAAGAGATTTTGTCGAGGCACATAAGAGCAAGTATAGTATCCATCCGTAGTACGAAAATGTACGTAAATTTGCGTCAACAGTTTTGGTGGAATGGTATGAAAATTGATACAGCCAAGTATGTTTCTCAATGTTTAACGTGCCAACAAGTAAAAGCAGAACATCGTAAGCCGGCAGGGACTTTTGAGACCATTAGACATACCGAGTGGAAGTGGGAGCATGTGACAATGGATTTTGTGCAAGGATTGCCAAGAACATCAAGTGGTCACGATTCAATTTGGGTAATAGTGGACCGTTTAACTAAGTCTGCCCATTTCTTAGCTGTCCGTATGAACTATTCAATGAGTAGACTCGCCGAGATCTATGTAAGTCAGATAGTGCGTTTGCATGGTATACCTGTATCAATCACCTTGGACAGAGACTCTAGATTTACTTCGAATTTTTGGCGAGGTCTGCAAAGTGCTTTGGGGACGAAACTTCAATTCAGTACAGCTTATCACCCTCAGACAGATGGACAAACAAAAAGGGTGATACAAACTCTAGAGGATATGCTGAGAGCCTGTATCATCGACTTTAAAGGAAGATGGGATGAGAACCTGCATTTGGTAGAATTTGCCTATAATAATAGTTTTCAGAAAAGTATAGGCATGCCCCATATGAAGCATTATATGGGAGGAGGTGTAGAACCCCTATCTCGTTGGGACGAGGTAGGTGAAAGAAGATTGACAGGACTGAATTGGTACAAGATACCACGAAGCTGTTGAGATTATCGGGAAAAGACTAAAGACAGCCCGAGTAGACAAAAGGGCTATGCGGACAAGCGTAGGAGACCCTTGGAATTCGAAATAGGAGATCATGTATTTCTTAAGGTATCTCCGTTAAAAGGAGTATCTCGTTTTGGAGTAAAAGGAAAGTTGAGTCCTAGATTCGTTGGACCTTTTGAAATACTAGAGAGAATAGGAGATGCGGCTTATCGATTGGCGCTACCTCCAAATTTGGGAAATTTGCATGATGTGTTTCATGTGTCGATGCTAAGAAAGTATCAGCCAGACCCCGGTCACATACTCGATCATGAAGCCATCAAAGTGGATGAGAAAGTGAGATATATCGAAGTACCTGTGCAAATACTTTTGGATCGGAAAGAACAAATTCTCGGAATAAGAAGATTCTTTTGGTGAAAGTATTGTGGCGACATCACGATGTGGAGGAAGCCACTTGGGAAAGTGAAGATCAGATGAAGGAGAAGTACCCCTACCTGTATGAGGACGTGGGTAACGTTTAATTTCGAGGACGAAATTCTCTAAGGAGGGGAGAGTTGTGGCATCCTAGAAATTAAGGGCAAGTCCTAAGGTGCCCTAGAGCTTTTTAAATAGGTAATGAATTTACCTATTGGTTTGTGTTTTAGCCTTAATTCTTTCTTAAGGCTTTGTATTTTTGTGCCGTGTGTTTTTAATTTAAACCTAAGGTATTTAATAAGTATAAATTATGTGTTGTCATGTTTGTTATAGATTAATGTTATGAGTTTTTAATTAGGTGTAATTAATTGTTAATTTTAATTTAAATTAGAAAAGGGAGTTGGATTGGGCCTTAGGCCCAATAGCATGGACTTTAGGCCCATGGAAGGAGGGCCTAAAGTGGGCCGTGTGGGCCAAGCCCATGAGGCCCATTGGGCCTTGGTGGCCGCACGAAGAGAGGGGGAGGGATTCAAATTGCATGCCCCTCCCCAAGTGTCCTAATGCATGGGCCATTTGGCACCCATGCATTAGTCTCCAAGGCAATCATTGCCTTTGGGGGGAGAAAAGAGAAGAGAGTTGGCCGGATGGGGGAGAGGAGAGAGAGAGTGTCGTGCGAGAGAAGAGAGGGAGAGAGAGAGAGAGAGAGAGAGAGAGAGAGAGAGAGAGAGAGAGAGAGAAAGGGAGAAAGAGAGAAGGGAAAGAAGGAAGGGGCTCGCGCGAGAGGGAGAGGGAGAGTCGCCGTCCGTCCGCCGCATGCCGCCGTCCACCGCCGCCGTTCGTCGTTGTTCTTTCTTGTGTTGAGGCAAGTTTAGGTTCCATTCTACTCTTGCATGTGTGTTTTGGTATGGATGATTGAATTTTGGGTGTTTGGAAGCTAGAAACCGAAGCTAGGGTGTTTGGTTATTGAAAATGCATGCTGTTTTCGCATGAACCAGTGAAGTCAGAAACTTGTGAGGGCTTGCATGTATGCTTGGAGTTCGATTTTGGCTTGTATCCCTTCATGGAAGTTGTAGCTAACACCTTGAACTATAACATACTGAAATTTCGTGAAACATGATGGAGATTTAAGGGGTCAAAGCCTCATGTTTCGGAGACCCTAGATCTGGAGTTGTTTTTCTGACCTTGTGGTGGATTTATGGTTTACATGTTGGTTTTTACTAATAATATCTCTTTGACTTCTTCATGAAACTTTTAGATCACATCTTAAGGATGAACATACTCAAATTTGAAGTAAAATGAACAAGTATAGCTTAGGAAACCAACTTGATATTGAAGACGATGAAACTGGAGTCGCGGTGTGGGACACCCGAGACTTTGTGGAACAATTTGGAGGTCTTCCTTTGGTTTTTTGGCCTAAGTTCCTTCATGAAAGTTGTAGGGGATCCTTATAAGTATAACATATCCAAATTTCAGAGAAAAAAAAGAATTTTAGGTGGGTCAAATCTCCATATTTCGGACATAGTCCTCTGTACGTTTCGGTAACCTGACCAGAAGCTTCGTGGATCTGTAAAAATTTATATATAATGATTTTGGCCTAGGTTCCTTCATGAAAAGTCTAGTTTAATGTCTTAACTATAACCTGGTGAAATTTCATAATTTTCTGAGGTCGTATGGATATTTTAATCTATTTACTTAAAAAACTGTGCGTTCTGCCCTTATCCGAATTTCAATATGAAAATTGTGGAAATAGTGTTTATTGTGTAGAAATTGATTGGCCATGCTTTTCTGTGGTGAAATCACTGTTTTATGGCATTACAATATTATGTGTTTTAATTTCATGAATTTGTGATTTTGTGATTAATTAATTGATTAATTAATTAATAAATTGCAAGGTAAAAATTAAATTAGGATTTAAATAAATTCTAAATGCAATTGGCAAGTACATTGTTGTGAGTGGCATGTGGACCTAATTGCTATGGGGGATGCATCTATTGCATGTATGTGAAATTATTTGATGATACATGTATAAGAAAGATGATCTTGTCTTGTCATTACATCATGTGCATGATAAATTGAGACGTAATTGGCAACGTGATCCATGGTAATTGTTGGGGGAAGATGTTAATGCCCGGGATGTATAGAGATACATGGCCGGATGGCCCTGGGAGTATCAGGATGCCCGGAATGAGATGGGTGCCGGAAGCCTCGGAGGTCTTTGCCCGAGGGGATGCCTCGTGATGCCGGTTGGGATGCGAGATGCCCGGGATGCGGGGGTGCCGGATGCCTGGTGGCCATGATTGGCATAATTCCAGAGGTTCTTCTCGTAAGGCCCGAATAGGGTGCGAGTGTAAAGTATGGGATGGATGATCCTGAGAAAGGGGGGATGTGTTGATCAATTGAGAACTAAAGTGGAAATTAAATCATGCATATATGTGATATGATGTGATGATAATCACTTATGATATAGTGACATGATGGCATGATGATGACATGCATGTATACTATGGTATGATGATGACATGTATGTGTACTATGGCATGATGATGACATGTATGTGTACTATGGTATGATGATGACATGTATGTGTACTATGGTATGATGATGACATGTATGTGTACTATGGCATGATGATGACATGCATATATACTATGATTGTGATGATGAGGTATGATGGCACGTACATGGCTTCGAGGTAAGTACATTACAATGTATGAATGACATGTGTATTGAACCGTTGTATTGTTTAAATGCATTAAGTGTTGATTGGATTTCTTTACTTGTTGAGTGGTTGTACTCACCCCTTCGGGGACCAACATTTCAGATTAGTACGATGCCTCTCCCTGTCGTTACACGGGGAGTGTTTTACGGCCTTCCATCTGACGTGGAGGTCGAGCTGACCGAGATAGATTGTCACACCCTACCGGGACTGACCTTTTTACGTGTGCGCGCTATCGTATCTTATGACGTGGGCCTATCTGGAGGCCCAGTCATCCAGGAGTACATCTCCGTCCACATCCGCCGCAACGGTGTCATGATGGGGATGCTACCACCTCCACCGCCTGACGCACCGGGATGGGTGTGACGGCCTGCGCACGTGGAGTTGGGGTTAGCAACTTTTTGGATGGCCGCCACAAGTAGTCCGAAGAGAGATCGTTACACTTCGCATTTTTTAGGGTCGTGTGTCTCTTTTTGAGGTTGAAGGCCGAGCATAGATGAGTCTTGGCCTACCCTTTTGTACCGACCCGTGTTTCCCTTCGTAATTATATATGTAAATAAAAGTGGTTCGGCCTCGTGCTTTCGTTTAATCAAAGATAGTTGGTGTGCATTGTGTTGTCGTGAGGGAAGCGAAGTGTTGGTGAGACTCGCCTCTTAATTTCCGCTTTGAGCTGCGCAAAATCCTTAAAACCTTTTTAAAGGAAAAGAAAAGAAAAAATTTTACGCCTAAGTGTCGGCTTGAATCCTTCTTCTATCGGTGTATATTTTGTTTTTGTTCTGGTTTCTTTCGCTTGGTTTCTGTGGCGACCCTACCGGGTTTTGGGGGTGCCACAATACAATTACAATAACTATAAATTTAATGTATACAACAAGTAAATGTGATGGTAAAAAGGCAAAAATACACATATATAATAATAAGCAAACCATTGTAACCTCAAGCATAAAATATAATTCAACTAAATTATGCTTGAACATACAATCAACTTTGAAAAGCAAAAATATTTTGCTTGAGAATAAACAAAATTGTTTCAGCCAAATGACTAAGTGCCGATTTCAAAAAAAATCTTAAACTATTTCTCATTCACATTCTCAGAGGTACTCTATCAAACACATTATATGCAACCAATTATAAACTCGTAAAGCACTCATTCAACATAAAGAAATCGAAACTCTTCACTAATCGACAAACTTCCAATGTCCAACAGACTACCCATGAAATTAGCCTCAAGTAATAGGGTAATGAAGAATAATGAAGGAGATTTTGAAGAATAATGAAGGAGATTCTTGAAACATATCGATATCGTCATCGGTCCAACTATCGAAGTAAATTAATCCCATTTCCTAATCCTCAAAAAGAGCATAGTCAATTGCGCGTGCCTTACATGTGCACCCTAAGTGAGAATTTCACAATCAACGATCGAGATGGATGTGGTGGACCTGATTCATTCCTTGAAATAAATTTTCTTTGATTGATGTCTCGCACGGGAATTTGTTAGCCTATCCGAAATTCAAAATGCCCAACGTTTGACCAGCGACCTTCCTTTACCAAAGACAAGACTGGCATAACAACATGCCTCTCTACTCCACTTTCTAGGTTTCTCCTCTGCCGCAATCTCTCTCTCTCTCTCTCACCAACTTGAATACCCTTGGCAAATCAAACTACTTTCTCCTTAGTTTTCCCTAATCCATCAACCTTATCCTCTTCAACATCTCAAGCATGATGAATTCGACTCTCTTCCTCATCACATTTCCTCCCCCTCCTAGAATGGAAATCGTAACCGACCGATTTAGGAATTACCCATCATTCTAGGTTTTATAAAACGGGAATTTATGATGTCATGCCAATGATTCGAAATAACCATGGAGTTGAGAGCAAGCAAATCATAGCAGGCCCGGCACAGAGAGGAAAGCAAAACAACATGTGGAGTTCATGCGAGCATGCATACTTTCTCCTCGCAACCGTGGCTGGAGCGAACAAAAATGATAAGCGCTTGAGAGGCTCGCACCCTGAAAGCTCAAGCTCGTGGCGATTGCCACATCGTTATGAAAATGCCACAAAAAGGGTGAGGATGATGGAGGAGGGAGGGAAGCGACGTCCGTGAGAGGAGCTGGATGATTGGGGTGGGGGGAAATTGCCTATCACAAGCTAGGAGAAGGGGGAGTCATGACAAAAGATAGGATTTCTTTTCTCCCTTTCATTTTTTATTTTTTTTATATATTTACATTTGACCCTTAAATTATTGAATTTCTTAAATTATTGAATTTCTTTTAAAATTGACCCATGCGTGTTGGATGAGCATGTCGGGATTTCGGACTCGCGTGTTGCTCACATGTCCAAAGCGTTGACCACATGTCGAATACGGACACGGAGGCCCCGAAGAGTGTCTATGCTTCATAGATAGCACTCTTAATTATGCTAACCAGGATTCACAAGCTAGTAGTATCTTGGTTTCTCATATTTTCTTAAATCCTATGTTCATGTAATCAATAGAATGCAAAAATGATCACAACCTCAAATACTAAGCTGGAGTCACCATTAGTTGGCATGGAAAATGAAGATTGATTGGACACATAAAGGCTAAAGCAATTATAGGAAATTTAGCTATATAAATGCACGTGCGAAGGAAACTGGCCTGTTAAAACTAAAGCTTAAAAGAATATATCGAATTTGGACGACCATATGTATCAAAAAGAGTTGTTTTGATGAGTACAACCCATTTTTCATGTTTAAAAGTGTTAAGAGCCTCGTACATTCTGGTCAAATTTTCGTCAACAGTCATGTGGATCAAACTAAAAGTTTTTTTTTTTTTTAATTGGGGCAAATTGTAAGCGCCAACAATGTGGAAAGTGACATGAATGAATGACAGTTGACTATGACATTCATGAATGTCATGTGGGAGGATTGAATTAAATATGTATAAATAACACATAAAATTATGTGGGAAACTAGCATGCATTATGATTTTACAATCAAATATGACATGAGAGATTGACATATGTAATGACGTCAAATACCACATGTCCAAATGGCGTGAAATATGACATGGAAATCGAATACTACATGAGTAATGACATGGCAATCGAATGTAGCATGAGTGAAAGACATGTAAAGTGGCATGGCGATCTAATGTTCAATGAACAAATGGCTTGGGTAATGACGTGACAATTGAGTGAGAAATGTGCAAACGACATGTGAGATAACATGACTGTCACAAGACTAGGTGAGCAAAGAAGAAAGAATCGAAGAAAGAGTCGTAGGGAAGAAAATATTGGAGAGGAAAAAATGTGCCTCACTTCATTGATTGTATTTTCTATACAATGATGTATATAATACAAAAGAAATACTAATAAAAGCAAGTTTACATTTTCCGAATATTCTGTGATCTTTCTAATCATAAGATAGACACAAACATATCAATTTTACAAATCATCCCGATCTTGCAAATCATATCTTCCAACACTCTCCCTCAAGCTGGTGGCTTGTATATGTCCAAGACTCCCAGCTTGCTTAGAAGATATGCGTGTTGTCTCTGACATAGAGGTTTAGTGAACATGTCCGCTGGTTGCTCTGTGGTTCTTATCCCTCTTGTCTGGATAACTCCTTCTTGAATCTTCTCTCTAGTGAAATGACAATCGACCTCTATGTGTTTTGTCCTCTCATGAACTATGGGATTTGTTGCAAGCTTGAGTGCTGAATCATTGTCACATAAGAGTGTAGTAGGTCCCTTAATTTGTGCCCCGAGATCCATAAGCAAACCTCTTAACCAAACTATTTCACAAACAGTTTTGGCCATAGATCGATACTCGGCTTTGGCTGAAGATAAGGACACAGTGGATTGGTTCTTCGTTTTCCATGAAAGTAATGATTCCCCAAATTTGATATAGAACCCAGTAATAGATCTTCTGCTCATAGGGCATGTAGCATAATCTGCATCACAATAGGCTGTCATTTCCATGTTGCATTTCCGAGAAAGAACTATTCCCAATCCTGGGCATGTCTTCAAATATCTCACAATTTTCAAAGCTACATTCATGTGAGATTGTTTTGGGCTATGCATGAATTGGCTAAGGGTTTGTACTGCATAACAGATGTCTGGCCTCGTCATGGTAAGATAGATAAGTTTCCCTACGAGTCTCTGATATCCTGATGGATCTTTCAATACTGGATCATCAAAAGAAGATACTCCAACATCATAGTCAACAGAAGTTAGCTTGGCATTTTGCTCGATGGGAATAATAGCAGGTTTGCAACCTGACAATCCTGCTTCTGATATAATCTCCATTACGAATTTCTGCTGGCTGAGTGAGATTCCCTGATCTGAACGAGCTATCTCAATTCCAAGAAAATACTTAGGTGAGCCTAAATCTTTGATATAGAAAGTGGAATGCAGATATTCTTTCAGTTTCTTGATAGCAGAATCATCATTGCCCATAATGAGTATGTCATCAACATAAATCATCAAATAAATAAATGACATGCATTTCCTCCAAGTGAACAAGGCATAGTTGTATTTAGATTGTTTGAATCCAACTGCCGTAAGAGCACTAGTAAATTTGGCATACCATTGACGAGAAACTTGTTTCAGTCTATATAGAGATTTGCAGAGACGACATACCTTAGACTCCCCCTGTCTCCATAATCCTGGTGGAAGATCCATGTATATTTCTTCATCTAGATCGCCATGTAAGAAGGCGTTATGGACATCCATTTGATGCAATGGCCAGTCTCAAAAAGCAGCAACCGACAGGAAGGAACAAACTGTGACATCTTTGGCTACTGGGGAGAAGGTTTCGTGATAATCAAAACCTTCTCGTTGTGTGAAACCTTTGGCCACGAGTTGAGCCTTATATCTTTCTATAGAACCATCTGCTCAATACTTAATCTTATATACCCACTTACACCCAATAGGTTTTCTATGAGTAGGTAATGGTACAATATCCCAAGTATGATTTTCTACTAGAGCCTGTAATTCTGCCTCCATAGCCTTTTGCCAACGTGGATCATGCATTGCTTCATTATAACTAGATGGCTCTTGCCCCTCAGAGATATGGTTCATGCAACATAAATGTTCTGACGATAGCCTATCAAATGAAATATACGATGAGATAGGATATTGAGTACCTGGTGATCCTGATGAAGCACACACATAGTCCTTCGTCCAAATAGGCAGACGACTAACTTGACCAGATCGCCGAGGTTCTTCATGCTTTATTAAGGTCGAGTCTTCATTAGTACTTGATTCTAGAGGAGCTGTCAAATGAGAATCCCTTTCTTTGGGGGCCTCATCAATTGAATGATCCATAGGGGTCTCAGTAGACATCGAGGATGGTGCAACAGTTGATTCTAAATTTCTTGGAGGAGGAATAATAATGTAAAATTCTCTAGAAGATGGCTCTTCCTCTGATAGGAAATGATTAGTACCTGGCCTTTCATTTTGAGATATATGAAGTGCATCTCTGAAAGGAAAAATGTCTTCATGAAAAAACACATCTCTGCTCACAAAAAATTCCTCTGTGGATGGTTCATAAATGCGATATCCCTTCTTTAGATTTGGATACCCCATGAATATACAGTGTTTTGCACAAGGTCCCATCTTATCCCTGTGCCCTACCATGGTCACATAGCATAGGCACCCAAAAACTCTGAGATGACTTAGATCCGGTTTTCTTCCATACAATATTTCAAAAGGAGTTTTTCCTTTAAGAATGCGTGATGGCATACAATTGATCAGGTATGCTGCTATGACCACACAATCTCCCCAAAAAGTTTCAGGAATAAAAGCCTGAAACTTAAGAGCACGTGCTACTTCCAATAGGTGACGATGCTTTCTTTCAACTACTCCATTTTGCTGTGGTGTATATGTGCAAGAGCTTTCATGTAAAATTCCATTTAAGGAAAGAAAAGAAGCACATTCCCTATTAAAGAACTCTCTACCATTGTCAGTACGTATACGATGAATTGATTTCCCAAATTGATTTTTGGACAAAGCAAGGAAAGTTCTCAGGTGAGAAAGAACCTGAGCTTTTGATTGCATGAGGAATATACATGTTGCATGTGAAAAATCATCTACGATTGTGAGGAAGAATCGAGACCCATCATGATTCAAAGTGTGATAGGGTCCCCAGACATCAGCATGAATTAATGAGAAAATTTCATCAACTCGAGAAGTGCTATTTGGGAAAGGAGCACGTGTTTGTTTTGCTAATGGACAGATAGGACACTGAGGACAAGGAAACAAAGCAGTATGACCCACTTTTTGATGATAAAGAAGATTCTTATCATTGATAGTAGTATTACACAATGATTTATTGGATTCAATGGAAGACAATTGAAAATTCATCCAGAAATATTGCCCTTGAAAGACTCTACCCAAGCCCATTAGTTTTCCAGTCGAAAGGGCTCGAAAGAAACATTTATCAGAATTAAATAAGATACGATAGGAATTTTCTTCACAAGCTCGAGATACTGACATGAGATTGAATTGGAAATTAGGAATGTAAAGCACATTTCGAAGTGTGATATGAGAACCAAGATTCACAGTGCCAATCATTTCAACTTGGATCATGTTTCCATTTGGGAGCTGTACTGATTTGGGAAAATATAATTTTTTGATGTTTGAAAGCAAGCTCTTATCACAGACAATGTGGTCACTAGCACTTAAATCAATAATCCATGCACTCTTCGAAATTGAATTCACCAGACAATAAGAAATACCTGTTAAACTTCCAGATTTATCAAAGGCATCCAATTTCCTTAGGGCCTCCATCAGTTCCTGATATTGATCATGACTGATTGTCTTTTCCGCTGGTTGTCCCGATACCTGAAAAATCTGGGAAAATTTCCCTTTTTCTTTTTCTCCAAGTTTCCCATGCAATTTTTAACAATTCTCTACTGTGTGATGTGAACGTTTACAATAGTCACAGTATATTTTACCTTTGCCTTTGGAGGTAAAATTTCTCAGGCCCAAAAAGGTTCTGTTCGCAGGTTATGAGATTTGGGCCAAAGTCGGCCCATACGAGCCATTTGATCCACCGGTTAATGGCCCGCGCGAGACCTCTAGCCCATGAATGCCCCGCGGCCCATCTAGGCCGATCAAACCAAAACTGCCTCGCGGCCCATCTAGGCCAATTGAGCCGCCTCCACGTGAGCTGTTCGATCTGTTCGCTGCCAGGGATGGACGTGGGCCGTCCAATCACCCTCTATATTCAAGATTGCTAGGGTTCTCCTCGAGAAACCCTAGCTCTGCCCCTTTCTGCCCTCTGCCTCCTCCGCTCCTTGGCGAAGAGCAAACTAGGGTTTTCGCCGCCAACGCCATTCCATCTCCGCCTCTGTTGTAATCTACCGTTCTCTGTTGATTTTCTTCTTGCACGGCTAATTGATAGATGCGACCGATGCTCGGTAGGGGCTCCATAGTCAAGATCTGGGAGCGGAATGAGAGGTAAGTCTCATTGAGTATGAGCAGAAATCTTGTCGCCTTTTCCCTTTTGCGCATCCATTTGTATTGCTGCAGAATCGGCTTAGGCCAATCAAACTTTTCTTCGGCTGCCTCGACTTCATTCCATAAAGCCGAAAGTTTGTTGTAAACGGCTGCAATGGACATGTTTCCTTGTTTAAGCTTTGAGATTTGTTGTGTTAACGAAAAAATCTAGACTTGATCAAGTTTTCCGTACATCTCTTTGATATTCTCCCACATCTGTTTTGAATCCTCCATCGGAGGGAGTCCGGCCGCGACTTCGATTGTTATGCAATTCCCCATCCACGTTCTAACCAGTTGGTTGCATTTCTTCCAAAGTCGTGCCATCCTTTTGTCGGTTGGAATCGGAATCGTCCCGTCGAGAAATCCATCTTTATCTTTTGTTACTAGTGCCCGTCGAAATTCTTGCGACCAGCTCGAGTAATTGTGGGCACCGGTCAATTGCTGGCTGATAAGCTTCAATTTCGGCCCGTCGGCATTAGTCGTGTGAAATGAGTCGCCTGGTTCCAATCGGCCACCGGCAGCAAAAAATTGATAGGGAAAAATTCCGGGTCCGAGATTCGGGTAGGGATTTCCTCCCATAGCCGTTCCATTCAGCCCGGTTCCTTGACTCGCATAACCCGCATGACCCATATTGAGGAAGGTCGGGTAGGGGTTTCCTCCTATGCCTGATCTAGTTGTGCTGCCCGTATGCTCTGGTCGGATGGTTGCGCTTGCCCCTTTGTCGGTTGGTAGGCCTCCATCGGAACCAACGTTGCTTTGGTAGCCTCCAGGCAGTGATGCATTTGGGTTTTGCCCATGGAACCATAGATATGATATCCACTGGTATGGATGGCCCATAAATGGCTGCCCGAGATTGGACTAAGCTTGGAACGGCTGCCATTGCACGTGTTGAGCTTGTTAATGTGCCTGACTGAATTATTGTTTTGAGGCTGAAGTCACGACAGAGGAGTCCTGGGTCTGCAAGGTTTCTGGCGTAGTCTCTGTTGCTGCTGCAGGTTTATTGCTTGAAGCAGAGGTGAGGTCTTGTGTTTTAGGCATGATGAAAAAAAACTTCTTCCCTAAAGAAAATTAACGATTCCTATGGCAAGCCCTTTGCAGTTGGAGTTCCGTGAGGCAATCGAAGCGGAAGCAATGAAAGATTCAGAACTTCAAGAAGGCTCTGATACCATGTCACAAGACTAGGTGAGCGAAGAAGAAAGAATCGAAGAAAGAGTCATAGGGAATAAAATATTGGAGAGGAAAAAATGTGCCTCACTTCATTGATTGTATTTTCTGTACAATGATGTATATAATACAAAAGAAATAATAATAAAAGCAAGTTTACATTTTCCGAATATTCTGTGATCTTTCTAATTCTAAGATAGACACAAACATATCAATTTACAAATCATCCTGATCTTGCAAATCATATCTTCCAACAATGACAATTAAATAAGACATGTGTGATGACATGCATAATGACATCACGAATAAGATAAAAACGTGGCTAATGGATCTGTATGACATGTATCGTGATATGTAAAGATGGATGAATGTAATTTTGATGTCACTGTGGAATCACAGTTGAAAATTGAACCTTGAATAATGAAACTATGATTTGCACACATAGGGCATTAGTTCATGGGTTTGGATTGTCTTGGCTATCCGTCCTTGACCTGTGCTCATCACCATATCATATCCCGCACACGAATCCCAATTCTTTCGGTATTGTGTTTTGGGGGTTGGCTTGCAAAAATAAGGAGTTTGTTCTGACACTTCGTATATTAACCAACCCTTGAAAACTGCAAGGTTTTTGTCTCAACAACCAGTAGTGTGTATCATAGCGACTTTTGAACAATAAAATTATTTAGCATCATGATGCCCTAATTCAAGTTTTATGATTTAATTGCAATAGCTTAAAAATATGCATAATGATGTAAGTTCAAAATCTAATGTCTTAGTTCGGCATTCTAACGACCTAACGTGCTTTCTATTTGAAATTTAAAGAGGAAGGGCATCATGACTTGCCCTTAGTCGGGTGGATCTATTACCTAGAGAACACGCGAGAAACCAAGAAAAAGATCTTCAAATAACAACTTTGGAGCTTGGAACGAGATTTCTTCTGTTCAAATGAGCAAGAGGCTATTTAGGTTTTTGAGCGATCCTTAGCCTCATATGTACGGCGCCTTTGGGTGAGGTAACGTGCCAGGAGGACTGGGATCCTCCTCAAGATGATGACCGGCGAGTTTCCAGGCCTGTAACCTTTGCCGTTAGAAAAATCATGATGTGAGCTTTCGAATGAGTTCAATATTGGCATGATAAATCATAAAGATCATGAACCCCAAACTTGACCCATATTGAGGCCATAGGCTCGAGTTTATAAACTGAACGTCGGTGCGAAAACTTAGCACTTTCAAAAAATAGCATTGACTTTAATTAGAAGTTTGCACAGTTTAATTGAGTTCCTTAATCTCTAGATATGGTTTTGGAAAATGGGACCCCTTTCGGGTATCTTAAAGTTTGATTGAAATTTGACCAACGATAAGTTCCTCATTTGATGTCTGATCTACTCAATTCTCGTTGCATTGGAATTCTTGTGATCTTTGGTTAAGATATGCAATAGAAATTAAGAAACAAACTCACTGACACTGCGGAAAATGGACGACTGATCTCCAAGGGTCAATCAAGGGTTTCGTGGCCTAAATTTAGGGCCTTTACATTGAAGGAGAACCTCTGTCTATTTAGGAAAATGACACAATTGGTTCTAAACTCTCACTCCAAATTCACAATCATCCTTGTACTTTGATTTGGATGAGAACGAACCCTATACTGAAATAGAAGGTTTCGCTGTTCATTCTTAGATTGTTTCAATTGATGACATTTTCACGATAAGACATAATAAAAGCAGTTTTGTAGTCAATTTGGGTTTTTAAATATAGGGAAAATGTTCAAAGCTGTTTTGTACTTTTTTTGTTGTGATTTGTATCAGTGCCATGTACTTTCCATTAGAGCTGTGATACTCTCAATTTTGTTTTGGGAAGTTGTCGACACGGCGCTTGCTGGTGACACGTGTACTCTGTTGTCCAAGCCATTTGGACGGAACAACTCAACGAAAAGGCTGATGTCGTTCTTTATAAAAATGCATAGAAACTATTTTCTGATAGAAAAAAAAAAAAAAAAACATAAGGACGATCGACATTTTGAAGAGTAGCGTGAAGACCATTGGTGTCGTTGTCGTTATATCTCTCTCCCCTCTTTACATTTTTGGTGGGGGTGATTAGGACTAGAAAAGAAGATAAATTGAGTTGCAAGGATTGAATTACAATGTCGCTTGAAGTGCTATCGAAGAGAAAAGTAAAAATAGGTTATTGCATTATGATATAATTGATATTTATTTAGAATTAAGGGTGATTGGTTTTAAGATGGGTTGGTGTCAATCTTTAAATTTTAAAATCAAACCAGAATAGCCGGCTCCCAATTTGTGGAACCGGCCCACCTAATCCTAGATCCACCCGACACGGTCAGTTTTGGGTGGATCTAGGAATCGATTGTGTCTCTTTTTAATTTTTCCTTCACTCTGCAACGATCTTTACACCCATTTTTGGACGAGTGCACTTGGCCATTTGTTTTAATTTTTCCTTCACTAATTATAATTCTTGAATAATTAGTTAATAGAAAAAACTTTACACAACAATTTGCATTTAGACAATGAAAATATTTTTCATTCGTTTATTTTTATAAACGATACAAGCGATCATTTTAATGAAAACATTACTTAAATATTTTATTTTTAGAATTAATAATAATTTATTTCAAGAATCCTCTCTCTCATCTCCTAATTCCTCTTGCCAAATGACGCAGTTAGTCAAAGTCGAGTGGGGAGATAAATGATGTAGTTTGTAACATTTCTATTCTGGGAAATAATTTTTTTTAATAGTTTTTTCTATTTTTATTCCTTAGAATAATTTCGAATAAAACAACATTGTTAGTAATTATACAAAATTTTTATTCCTCGAATTGAAAAAGGAACAAGAATGCATTTTGTACGATTCATAATTTTTTTTGTGCCTAGAATTTCTTTTAATATTTTTTTACTTTTTTTTTTAGATTTTTTTCCTCCCTTCTTTCTCCTCCTCTAACCAGCGAAGGTGGCAATGGGCGATGAGTCTCCACTAACCAATTAGAAGAGAAAGAAGAAGAAAAAAAAAAAAAAAAGACTTATTTTTGAAAAATTATTATCGGGAATAAGAAGTTATTTTTTTATATTTCTTATTCTTGTTTTAAATCTATTTTTTGACCATTTTTTTGTTTTGCATAATAGAAAAATTAATTGACGTTGTCAAATGACTTTCCGTTCTTATTCTCATCCGGGAACTAAAAAAATAAATAAAATAAATAAATAAAAAAGTTACCGTGTAGGCTCAAAGAGTTGGGCTCTGTTGCCCCGCCTCCGGTAGCCTCCTCTTAACAAGAGGAAGCCCAGCTCCAGAGAGTTCGCCCACCTGGTCCACCTCCATCCAACGGCCCTCCATTCTCCTCGGAGCGTCCAATCACCTCAAACGGCGTGTTACGTGGAACGTGAAGGCCAAGCCCCACACGCCCACATGTGCGGCGCCCGGACACGTCAGCCTCCGCAAAAGTCCGAGAAGAGCGGGGAAATCTCTTCCTGGACCCGGATCCATCCTGCCAGATGAATGACGACAGTCGATCTGTATGGGTGGGGCTGGTGCCTTCGCCGGTCCCACAAGATCAACGGGTGTCACGCACTTGCTCTGCTAGATCCGGATCTCCTCAACGGTTCCCCAGCAACGGGGCCCCGTGAGGCGACGTGGCGTCCCCTTACTGGCCTAGTGACGTGGGCCCCGCTTGGTTTATCCATCTTCCCCCTTCTCGTTACTTCCCAAAAGATATAATTTTTTCTCCAAGTGAGAGAAATTAAAAATAGTCGCTCTCTCTCCCTCCCTCCGCGGAGCAGTTGTGTAATCTCATTTTCTCTCTTCCTCCGAAAGTTGAATAGCTGGACCGCGAAGCCAAAAGCCTTTGCGGTTTCGCCCCTACTTTGGCGCTCTGCGATTTCCCGCTGCAAATCCTCTCGAACGAAACCCTAGCTTTCGCACTTCGTCTCGCCTGTATTCCTCTGGAATTTGAAGAATCGAGTCGGTTTCTCGCGGCCTCCCCGCGCGCTTCTTCTAGATCCGTCCTCGGATTTCAGATTCATCATCGAGACATGTTGCGGTTGGTTCTGGATTGACGAGAGTCGGTTTCTCGTGAGATTTCGGTAGCTTTTTTCCTGGATTGTTAGGAGAGCTCGAGATAGCAATTAGTGGAAGCTTGCATGTGGCGACGTAGACTTTCCTCCTCGCGAGCCGTCGTTTGGCGAGATTGATGGTGTTAGTGCGATTTGGTGGTGCTGTTTGTATCTATTTAGGGAATTGAAGTTTCGATGATGCTGCGGGTTTTCTTCTGGATCATTTAGAAGGTGTTTCTCTTTGATTTGAACTGAAGTTGGATTTGGACCCGAGTGGCGAACTCATAGTACTTGCAAACGGATTCAGGTACAGTCGTTACTCGTTTGGCTCTCGATTTGCTTGGTTGCCTGGGTTTCGTCTAGCTGGTGAATGCTGTCGTGGGCAATAGCGACACTGTTTTCGCTTGAATGTGCCAAGGAATTGCGTTTTGATGGCAGAAGATGAAGCTTGTCTGGATGTTTCGTCAGATGTGGTCATGGAGGGGAAGAATTCTCCAAAAGATGAACTGAAGCGTGAACGTGAATGCACCGCAGATGATGCTGTGCCGTGTTCTTCTCCCGTGAAGAAGCAAGCTATAGAAGCTTCTAATGAGGACACGCGTTCTGAAGTGTCCAATCCCACGGTGTGCCAGAAAGCGAGCTTTCGAGATATAACCAGCCCACCAGCTGAATCGTTGAGTGCTAAGCTGGTTGCCTCTGGTGAAGTTACGTCTAAATGTTCAGCAAATTTGAGTTCAGAAGAGACTTTGAGCAATGAAGAATATGGTCCAAATGATGCAGAATCTAATGGGACAGCTGAAAAACCGGAACCAGTTATAACGTCCTCTGTTGTATTGGAGATTCCTAAGCATGCTAGTACCACTGGGATCAGGAAAATCACATTTAAGTTTAGTAAAAGAAGGGAGAACTCTGATAGTCTGTGTACTTCCTCGGTTGTGGAGCCAGCATTCGGTCATGCAACTAGTTGCTTAGCGCATGGAAGTTATAGGGAGGAACAAGAGCTAGACTTTCCAGGAAAAAGATATCCTCTCAGCAACCTCAATATATATGGTCGCAATATGGAATTGAAAATGTCTAAGAAAGTTGTTCCTAATAGTTTCCCTACGAATGTTAAGAAGCTACTATCAACTGGCATCCTTGAAGGAGCTAGGGTGAAATATGTTTCTGGTGCACATGAGGTTGGTTTATGATTTATGTTAAACTTCTTTACATATATGTGAAGGTGAATTTACGGGGGTGTGTTATTCTTCCAATTTTTTCCAGGAGTTACAGGGGATAGTCAGCCGTGGTGGATACCTCTGTGGCTGTTCTTTGTGCAATTTCTCAAAAGTGAGTTCTCTGATTCTTTTGCCCTTATGCATTGAGTGTTCCTGCTGTTGGTTTATCGAGCAGTTGACCTCACTGCTGTTTGCAGGTTGTCACAGCATATGAGTTTGAGCAGCATGCTGGATTCAAAACTAAACACCCTAATAATCACATATACCTAGAAAATGGAAGGCCTGTCTATAGCATTGTTCGAGAATTGAAGACTGCTCCGCTAAGTGTACTAGAAGAAGTGCTCAAGGATGTTGCTGGTTCAGCAGTCAATGAGGAGGGCTTTCAGGTCTGGAAAGGTGATGACCTTTGGTTTATAATTTCCATAGTGTTGATTTTGTCTTGATGTGTTACTGAAATGGTCCGTCCATTCATCTTTACAACAGAAAAAAGTTTATACTGCCTGCTCTGATCTTCTTACCTTCTGATTGGTTAAATCAAGCAAGCAAACAGGTTTTTAATCGTAAAGGATCAAGAAATGCAGCTTCATTAACATTTTGCTCTGTTAGGATTGGGCAAATCTTAGGCTAGACAAGATATTGTCATCTTGTTTTAGTCCAGGACATATTTTGTTGTTTGATGCGGAAATTATGACTCATTCTCTTACATGCAGAGAACCTTGAGCAAGACATTGGAAGCAATGAAGGTGCTGAAAAGTTCTTCCTTCAATCACGTCTAAGGTCTGTGATTTCTCCATGATTGATTTCTTTATCAGTGGTTGCATCCTCACTCGAAGTAGAGTCATATTGCCAGGGTGAGAAATAGGGTTTTGCTAATCATCGTTTCTTCTATTGATTGTAAGTCCTACTGGTTAATATGCTGCAGTATTTTATTACTTTAGAAAATTCGTCATATATTGATTTTTCTATAATACAAAGTGGCTTATTGGTCTTGCTGTTAGCTCCTTCCAGACTTTTCAGTTTTTATCTATATGATCGTTATACACTCAATGCTATGCATCTAGGAAAATATGAGTACTTCTAATTGTTATTGCTGAGAGTTACAAGTGGCAAGTTCTTCTTAGGGCTGGGCTGATTCACTGTTGAGCCATTGTGTTGTGTTTGCAATGTCCCTTGTTCGATTATATTACTTGTATTTTTTATTTCTAGCATTTAAGATTTGATCTTTACCTCACACTGAACACTTCATATTTAAAGTCATAAAATTCATGTGGAAGATTTTGATGAGTTCTAATAATTAAAAAGTATTATTTTGTTATGGTGGAAAGTGGCAAGTACTTTTCAGAAGTCAATAGGAACAGGCCTTTAATCTGGTTCACGAGTAAAAAAGCAAACAGCATATTCTGCTTATGCTTTCACTGTGCATAGTACCAGATGCTAATTACCCACTGTTTGGAAGCCATTGGGTAAGTGGCCTAGTGGTATGAGCAAGGGGTGATGGATGGACTGGTGAGGGTTTTGAGACCCCTGGAAAGCCCAAAAGCAAGGTGCTTTAGAGAAGAGAGGAAATATAGCACAGTATTAGCTAGTTGATGAAAAGAAGGATTGTTTGAGTATTTCCTTTGATGTGTAAAAAGACCTGTGGGGGCATGAAATGTAGATAAATTGGCAGGTACTTTTCAGAATTCAACACAAACCGGTCCACCAACAGGTCCTTAATCTGTTTCATTAATTCTTAAATTTGTTCTTTTTCCCAATAGAATGAAAGCAAATGGCATTCATCTCCTCATGCTTTCACTGCGCATATTGCCAGATGCTAATTCCTCATGTTTGGCTGCCATGGGGTAAATGGCCTAGTGGTATGGGAATGGGGGTGATGGAAAGGATGGACAGGTTTTCAAATTCCCTGGAAAACCCAAAAATACTAAAGGAAACAAGCTGACAATCTGGAATTTTTTTTGAGATTGATGTTGCGACTTAAAGTAGATCAATGCACTGAGGGGATGCCACTACTTAAGCTGATGTGATGTCTATCTGTGGCTGAGAATCGTTCTTTTAAGCAGATAATTATTGACATTTAGATTGTATACCAAGATTACTTTGGGCTTAAATCACTGTGATATTATACCATTTTACAGCAGTCAAGATGTAGAAGGAAATGGAGGCCCTGGTTGGTGTTCTCCGTTGGACAACAATGCTATTCAATGTGAGGGGAGATTGGATGATCACAAACGTGCAATGAAAAAGTACTCTCTCTGACTGTCTCTACCTTTGTCCTTGTGTGCACTTGCATGTTCGCATTTGCCGGTATGCTCATTTGCATATGTGCATGCGCAATGTGTACTCGCATCCTCTATGTAAATAAGATATGGTATGGTATGTCCTTTGCACTTAGATTATTTATATTTCACTTTTTTTTATTTCCAGACCAGGTTCGTACATTTATAGCGAATTTGTGAAGCATAAGAAAGCCATTGAAGGATCTTGTAGGAGAAGGTATGTTCATCCCTCCCCCCCGCGAAAAAAAAAAAAAAAAAAAACAGAAAAAGGGGGAAAGAAAAAGATCACATTGTTTTTGTTTGCTGGCCAGGAGATTCCTGAGTTGAGATCATCTCTTTCACTTTTATGCTTTATTTGTCTTCTTTTCTTGATTATTATTGCTGTATGTGTGCTAATTTTTGAAACAGGGATAATGATCTACATAAGCTACTTTTTATGCCAAATGGACTTCCAGATGGAGCTGAGTTGGCTTATTTTGTTAAAGGACAGGTTGTTGCATTTTGAGGTTCGAATCAAAATATATGAATGAATGCCAATTATACTAACTTCATGTTATCATTATGCAGAGATTATTAAGGGGATACAAACAGGCAAATGGAATTGTCTGCAGTTGTTGTGACAGAGAGGTAACTTGGCTGAAGGATCTTTTAACATATAGAGTCAATACTCTAAGTACACACAATCTTGTGAAACTACAGGGTTGCTCCATTCTTTTGGGAAAACAGCTCAAAATCAATCTCACTATAGAAAAGCTTCCAACCCCTTACAATCTGATAAACATTCATCTGCATCCTTTGTTATGTGATGAAAATATACAATTCTGCATTTTCAACTTTCACAGAAGGGTGTTCTTTTATGTGTTTTCTATCATCTACATAGCATGGTTGTTTTAAGCAATTTACGCTTAATATTTGAGGAGCCCTTTTTTGTGGCTCACCTTTGCTATTTTTCATATAAACAGATTAGTCCATCACAATTTGAAGCCCATGCTGGGATGGCTGTCAGACGCCAACCGTGAGTATTCTAAATATTCTTGTTGACATTCTTAAAATAGAAATAGTTGTTCAATTGTGTTGGTTTGAGCTAATTTTGTTCTTTTTTTGGCAGCTATCGACACATCTATACTTCAAATGGACTCACGCTGCATGATATAGCTCTATCACTTGCAAATGGACAAAATCTTGCTGGTACTAGTGATGATATGTGTACAGTATGTGGAGAGGGAGGAAATTTGATTCTCTGTGTCGGATGTCCACGAGCTTTTCATGCAGGTATTCACCAGTGTTATTTTTTTTTCATAGTGGGGGAATTGTCGGTGGTGTAGAAAATTAGTTGGAAGAGAACAACTGTACAATCAAACTGTCTGGGATCACAGATAATGCACTCTACTTTCTTATTTCATAAACTTTCTTATTGCATAAAGAAAAAAGAAGTCAACCTATATGAGTATACAGATGCTTATACAATTTCTTTATAGTTCCGTTTTATAAAAGCAAGCTGTTAACTATTACATTCTAAAAGTGTTATAGTATTTCCCTAATACTGATCTCCATAAGTTATTTTCGATGTGTTATTCCATTTTCAGATTCTAAGTAATTTTAGCTAGTATTCAGAGATGATCTCGCCTCCTTATTTGCTTTGGAGTGTGGAATAATAAATTTTAGCCTATAAAAAGATCAATCTCTTGTAATTTCCTTGAGTACTGAGTTGTTAATGCGATACAGTTGGACTTTGGCTCTGTCTCTTTCTCTCTCTATTTTGTCGGAGGTTCATATTTTGTGGTATTAGAGTGTGGACCTAACACCATGGTGTTGCTACTCTCATCTAACAACGAGGTCCTCAGTGATGAATGCTTGGAAGCTTCTTGTAGTTCTCTGTGTAGCTTAGAAGGATGGTGTTAGTAGAACATGAGATCTCATGAATCAATTATTGATCGAGTTCATTTTGCATCAACCATTACCATCATGTACTACTTCGTTACGTTAATGAATATTTATCCAATTCTCTTCTTGACTGAGAGGAATTACTGCAATAAATAATACATCAACCATGTATTTGACATCTTTTCTGATGTTTCTAATAATATTGTGCCTCAAGTTTGACTATTTTGATGGGTAATATTCCTTGGGCGATTATTTTTTATATTTTATTTTTATGATAACTTCCATGCCCAGTGCTGCTGGACCATTAAGTCACTGAGTCCTCTTGATGAAATGTTTCTGGCCAAATGTGTTCTGGTCCCTGATGCTACCAGCGAGAAAGTTATACTATATGATCATATCACCTCAAGCTGTCCCACGATGTACTGGACAGTTTGGTGCTTAAAAGGGTGGAAATTCCAACATGCATAGTCGAGCATCTGAAGCATTCAAAATAAGCTTTTTCAGTACGATTTATTTGCCAAATGAGCTACCATAATTTATGGTTGCTCCATCTGTCTTGTTAGACTCTTTCATGTTTATCTAGTTTGTTTGTTGCTTTAAATGTCATCATCTCTCTAGCGGTTCGCAAATCAGGCCATTGTATAAATTTCTGGTTTTTCCTAGCGTCTTGATTCTATTCCTGGTGGTCATAGTTATTTGCTTTTTCTATATGGGAAGTAGTTTAATTAATTAGAAAGGCTTCAGGTGCTGAGATGTAGGCCTTTTTCCATCATTTTTAATGTGCGGGCTAATTCTTTCTTCTTCTTCTTCTTTTTTTTTTTTTTTTTTTTTTTTTTTTTGTGCAGCTTGTTTGGGTTTGCTTTCTACCCCACAGGGTGATTGGTGGTGCTCAAGTTGTAAAGATAAATCAGTCTCTTGTAGAAAAATATGTCCTGGAGATTCAAATGCTTTGAGACCAATTATGATACGGCTGACACGTGTTGTCAGAGAACCTGAAGTTGACATTGGTGGTTGCTGTGTCTGCAGGTCAGGCGATTGTTATAATTTGATACTTTATATCTTGTGCATGGCTGGAGCAGTGGCAGCCTTATCTATACCTCTTTCCTTTACTATTAAGCGGTCGTGAGGTTATAGCGTGAGACTACACTAGCACTAGATGAATTGTAACGGTGTGATTGAGCTATCAAGATCTACAAGGTGTTGAACTGGACTTGATATGTCAACTTAAGCTTAACTGAATGGCAATATCGATTAAGCTCACATTTTGTTTTGATAGTGATATTAATACTTAGGGCTGACTTAAATATTTTTAAAAATATATAACACCCTTGTTTTTCCTATGTAAGTGGTCCGTGTTTGACATTACTTCTGAATCGATCATACAAATAAGAAATCAGTGGAGTTGCAGAAATTTGAGATCATCAGAAGTTGTCTCATATAGTGACACAGGGAAGTCGACTAAACTGGAGAGACGCCACACAAACTGGATAACCACACGTTAAAATTTTAAAAAAATGAGTAAACTAATAACTGACAACCTATCTGCGAAGTAAATAAATCCTCTTCAAATCTTCTATGAAATTGATAGGGAATAAATTGTAAAATCTGAAATCAGTCACAGCAGAACAACAATAATGAGTAGAAGAGGAAGCTCCAATTAGGTGCCATTTCTCAATTGTGAGTTTGAGAGAGAAAGAGAGAGAAGGGAGAGAAAAGAAAGGGGAAGGGGGGCCGGGGGGGAGAAGGTGGGGGTTTGAAAACTCTGCAAGATAGAAAGCAATAGAAAGCAGAGAGGACCGGTATAGATAAGCAGGCATAAGAGCACATTTAATTCTTTAGTTTTTTTGCTATATTTATTGGAAAAAATAAGGCACCAGCCACTTATGCTTGTGTTTTAACCTCTTACTTTCATCTTTTCATATTCTTTTTTTATCATTATTATTACTGTTAAGTTTGTGCTAAATGAAAATGTGAAAACTGAAATAAAGATATCGGTTTCTTCTAAGATAGGCATGAATTCCCCAAAGGTATATAGATTTTAGGGTTCAGATGATGGTCAAAGGGAACATAAAACTATCATGGGAGATGATGCTAATAGTCCTCATTTGAAGTTTTTTTTTTCTGGATGGCTGGCGTTCATGCCTTCACGCTTCTATTTTAAATCTATCTCCTTTCTAGACAGATCAGGGTTTGTTGCAATACATCTCTCTCTATATATATTCATCAGTTTGTTCCATTCTTCCCTCTTTTAGAACTTTTGCTTTTTTTTCCTCTTGTTGTTTGTGGCTTATAAAAGATAATTTAGGTTTAGGAAAGGTACTCTGATGTCCATTCTTTTCTTTAAAGTTCATATATTGACACTTCATGGCAATTCCGCCATGTAATTTCTATAGAGGACGGGAATATCATACACAGCATCACTTTTTCAATCCTCCTTGATATGTATGTCTATGATTTTTTTTAATTTTCTTTAGAGTTCGATCTTCCCAATTTCGATTATTTTATACATGCAGTTAGTGGAAGTTACAGCCATAATTCATCTCTCTAGTGATTGTAGTAAAAATTAAGTCTAAGTTTCTTGTTTTAAAGAAGATTCAGAACAGGGAAGGCTACATTCAATTGGACATTGTAGTCAGTAGTTAGGATTCATATATTGACAAACGCGTGTAGTTCTGTTTCCTTTGAAGTTGATTTAATTTATCTTTGTCGTGTTTAATTGTTTGATTCTATTCCTATTAAGGTTCAACTCGTCTCCTCCCCTCTCCCCTCCCCTATATCTTTTTTGCTTTTTTCCCCTCTTCTTAGAATTTCATAAATTTCGCATCTTTTACTTCAGGAGCCATGACTTCAGTGTTGGTACATTTGACGAACAAACAGTTATGCTGTGTGATCAAGTAAGCTGAGTTCTATTGTCATGCTTCTCCATTTTTTGTCTTATTGCTGCTCAAATATTGGAATTTTGTTTCTTTTATTTAGTGCGAGAAGGAATACCATGTCGGCTGCTTGCGGGAGATTGGACTTTGTGATCTGAAGGTAGGTTTGGAAAGTGAAATTATTGTGAACTGTGGTAAAAGTATGGGATCTAAGTTCCAGTTATCGTTCTGCAGGAATTGCCTAAAGATAAATGGTTTTGTTGTGATGACTGCGACAAGATTCACATCGCTTTACAAAAATCTGTCTCTGCTGGATTTCAGACCATCCTGGCATCTTCTTTAAGTACGATAAACAGGAAGCATATTGAAAAAGGGCTTCTCATTGATGGATTAATGGATGATGTCCAATGGCGAATTTTGAGTGGGAAAAGTCGGTTCCCTGAGGATCTACCTCTGCTTTCGAGGGCCACTGCAATTTTTCGAGTAAGTCATGATGGCAATGTCTGTTCTTTTTCCTTCTTACTAGTGTTTCTTTTTTGTTTGTGTTGTGTTGCTAAATTTGGAAGTATGCCTTCACTTCTTATCCCTGTATTAGTCCATAGATGCACCCATATAAAAACAACAGAAAAGTTACTATCTGAGGAATTAGATTAATTGGGAAGAATGTGCTGTGAAATCGTTTAGACGAGAGCTTGTGATGCTTAGTCGGCATTGCAATTTCCACTACTAGATGTGCTTATATTTTGTGTCTGGACTGAAAGTCCTTATATAGAACATGTTATATTCTGTCCATTTGAACATCGATAAGGCCCATGTTAGGGTTGCCATTCAACTGAATGATTTTCTTGTCTTTGGGTGATTTTTTTTTTTTTTTGTATAAAAAGTTATTTTCTTTCCCAATCGAGAAACAAATTATTACATGTTGTTCTGCATCTGATTTTCTGAGTGACTTAGAATACATACCATCTACATTGAGTATTGGGGGCATCAACTGAAATTTACAAAACTACGTACGTGGATGATATTAATCTTGGATAATAACTGGGATTTTCTTACGCATTGTGAATTTGACCCCATGTGGCAGGAGTGTTTTGATCCTATTGTCGTAGCATCAGGTCGCGATCTCATACCTGTCATGGTTTATGGGTAAGTTCTTTTGCTGATGCTTTATGCTCTTAATACCTCTATGTAAATCTTCTGAAACTATCATTTTCCATTAGTTTCATTTTTATCATTTTTATTCTGTTTGGAATCTTTACTGTGACATTTATGTATTATATTGCTTCCGCATTTTGCTCTTCTAAATATTGACTAACATGAAAAGCATTTGGTCGTTGCGCCATTGATCTGCACTTACGATTTAGGCTCTTACTACATGCTTTGATTTAGCTCCCAGTGGTTTGGACCTTTACTTGTCAAATAGAGCTCCGCAATCTCAATAGTTGGTAATTTCTCTTAATGCACGTTCTCCCAAATTGATTTGGGTCTTGGAATAGCTATTAAATGTTTGGTTATGATGGTATTGCATTTGAATTCTCTTTCAATTTCATCCACTATATTATGGTAGAACAGGGGGTCCATTTTCACTGCAACTTTTTTTTTTCTTTTGTTGCTTTTGAAAGTTTGGCAATTAACTTCAACAATAGGTATATCTCAATAGTTTTCTTTATTGGAATTTCTTGTTGGTAATGTGGAAATCAAGTATTATCCAATATCCCGTTCAAAAGAGTTGAAATTTCTGGAGAAGGAATGAGAACTCTTCTCCCTGCCTGAATTTATACTAGTAAATGAAAAGCAGCCACCAGATTAGTTTCAAGAAGATTGCTATTGGGATTGATGGTTGTTTTATGCGTCTTGCTCGTTGCATCCACTTCTCTGGATTTGAGCATGCTTTGGGTCGCATTCTTGGAAACAATAATACACTATTATGATTCTTCATTTGGGTTGTTTGCTTCTTCTCATGCTTTACATGTAATCTAATTGTTCTTTAATTTTTATTTTTATTTTTGTAGGAGGAATATCTCCGGACAAGAATTTGGTGGAATGTATTGCGTAGTTTTAACAGTGAAGTATGTTAGTGTATTAAAGTTCTTTTCATGCAGTCTTACATGTAATTGTTTCCCGACCATGATATCGCGAGTAAATTCCTCATGGAAAAGGTTGGGTTCATGTGCAGGTCTGTTGTTGTGTCAGCTGGTCTTCTTAGGATTTTTGGGAGGGAGGTTGCTGAGCTTCCTTTGGTTGCTACAAGTAGAGAGCATCAGGGAAAAGTGAGAAATTCGCTGTTCTTTTTAGTCTCTGGCTGCTAGTCCCTAAGGTCCTGTTTCTTGGAGTATTTTGACTTATTTATACATATTTTTTTCCAGGGTTACTTCCAAGCACTATTCTCTTGTATCGAGGGGTTACTTTATTCACTGAATGTGGAGAAGCTGGTGCTTCCAGCAGCTGAAGAAGCCGAGTCAATTTGGACAAAAAGATTTTGTTTCAGAAAGATGAGTGATGAACATGTAAGCCATTTCTTTTTCTTTTTCTTTTAAACGACCCCTTTTTAGCGAAGGGAACAAAACTGTAGCTGCATCAAAGAAAGTGAGATGAACCAAAGAAAAAGAATGGTCAGAATTTGTGGGGTAATGGCATCATATGTGCATTATAAGGATAACGATGGATTGGTGGAGTGTTTGATTCCTGTTCTTTTGATATGTTGCATAGCACATGGAGTCTAGCTTGGACTAAGATCTTTGGTTGTGTTGTCAGCAGTTAGAGCTAGGCTTTTGGGTGAAAAAGTAGCGTAAGTGGGTGTGGATCGATTGACCTTAGCAGCATGTACATGGATTTATTTAATAGTTTCTGCAATCTTGTCTAACAAAATATACGCGACTCAGTTCTTGTCTAATCCAAAGATTAGGTTAAGAGGGTTTTTAATGAGCTACGGTTTTATTTGCATTGCAGTGAGTCGGTGATGACTTTTCTCCCTCTCATCTCGACTTTTGTTTTTCACTTGGATTTTCATTGGCGACTTTTTGTTTTCTAGTTGGATTCACTCTGTGCATGGTTCTCTTGTCCTGCTCCCCTGCCTCTGCTTAATTTTCCACAACTCGATCTTTGTTGATATGATCTTCTGAATCTGACTTGAAGGATTTCGTATTAAACCGTCAGATTCCCTGTTTTTCATGTTGTTGCTGTGTATTTAATTAATCTTTTGAATAATAAGAAATTGAATAAATACCTGTTTCTTTGTGATTAACCTGAGGCGAGCAGTTTCATGTGCCATCTTTATCTTTTTCTAATAGAATGCTGTAGAGCCCTGCTGACAAAAAATTCGTTTTTTCCCTACCCAGTTCAAGAAGCACATGGGGGATCATCAGCTTACTATTTTCAAGGGTACATCAATGCTGGAGAAGGAGGTGCTGGCAAAGAGAGATTAACAGCTTTTTCCCTTTTGGTGGAAGATTCATCGAGGTTGATATATTTGTTAGTTCTTCTTTCTTCAATTCCTTCATGTAGAATCTAGTCCTTCTTTTACATTCTTGTTACTCTGGGGTCTTCATTGGTGCCAAAATCCACACTGTAGGATGTTTGCTTGTGTTGACATTACATTAGAATTAGATAGCGAGATAAAGCAATGTTTTGAGGTTAGAGAGGTGTCTTGTAAAAAGGAAAATCGATGCGCGCTCACATTTTTATTACGCATGCATATCTCAGGTGTTTCTGGTATGTTTTGCTTCTCTTGCAAAAAGACTAATAAGACTGCTTTTTTTTTTTTTTCAAGTGGACAGCGACCTAGATCACCCACCGAGTTTTGCTGGTTTCATTTTGGATTTACCGTCTGATTATCTAATTCGTCTCGGATCTTGTTGTTTATGGTTTTGTCGATGTCCGCGAAGCTTCAAAATATGGACATGATTCTGATATAATGTCAAGTGAAGTCGTGCTCTCTCTGCACGTTTATGAATGTGATTCGACCTTAATCGTGTCTCAATATGATTAAAGCATACTTAATCAGATACACACAATATGGAAATATGCAGCGAAAAAAATCTCTGGTCATTATTTTTGTAGGAAAATAATGCTTAGTGATCATCACACGAGAAATTCAAAATTTTTTGGAACTTCCATTCGGTTCAAGGTAGACCTTGAATGGTTCCTTGTTCGTTCTTCTGATAGGTTGGTTCATCGGAACAATGGCGTCAAGCTGAAAATGCTTGTTTGGACAAATATGGAGGGCACATCAACCAAATGACATATGACACATCACGTTGTCATGTTATTTTTAAAAAAATAGAGAATTTCTACATGTTGGGATACGATATATATTATATGTACATTTTCAAGTACATGATAAATTATCATTTTTATAATTATTTTAATCAAATTAATTTGATTCAAATTCATGAATAAAAAAAGAGTATAATGAATTTACACTAGAAATATTAATTCATCATTTGTTAATATTATTTATCGTTTCAATTTGACAAATTCAATTTCATAAAATTTGGAGGAAAAAGAACAAACGATCCATATTTTGGACTCGGCTAATTATTTTAATCAAATTAATTTGATTCAAATTCATGAATAAAAAAAGAGTATAATGAATTTACACTAGAAATATTAATTCATCATTTGTTAATATTATTTATCGTTTCAATTTGACAAATTCAATTTCATAAAATTTGGAGGAAAAAGAACAAACGATCCATATTTTGGACTCTTGTGCCAAAGTGTGTGAGAAGAAAAGAGAAAAAATCAACATGCAGGGTGAATTGTGTTTCATTATTATTACATATTTTCATTTTGGCTTTTTATTTATTGAAAAATTTTAAATTTGACCCCATGCGCATCAAAATTACGTGTTGGAATTCCAGACTTAAGTTTCGGAGAATTGATCAGGTGTAGAATTTTTCAATATGTGTTGATCGAGTGTTGAAGAGTGTCGAATATGTGTTGTAATATTCAATGTGACACGAAAATTCTTAAAGAGTGTCGATGCTTCATAACATGTCACTTTGTGACTACTTTCATTTCACTTATGGGTTAAGTAAGCACAACCACCTCAACTCAAATAGATTAAACAATGGAGGATGCCAAAGCTTCATATGGTGAGACGTAAACCCTTCAATTTTGAAAAATTGACATAATGTATCACAACTTACTCCCACCACGTCAAAATTATCTTTTTAGAATGATAATTTTTTCTTCTTTCAAAGAAGCATTTACCATTCGAATCGGTGTATTGTTCTACATTCAAATCATTTAATTCGTTATGATCATTTGCTTTATTTAGTGCAAAAAAGAATGCTCGTTGCCCCACGTTTGCTAGACAATTTCCAGTCAAGCGCTTCCGAAAAATTGGAAATTGCGGAATTGAATGAGTCAGGCGTTTATAATTTCAAACCCCATCGCAATAGCCATCCCCGTTACTTTTTCTCATTTTTGGGGGGAAGGGGGGCAATCTCGCAGTAACCAGGGTTTATTTGCCAATTTGGAATTTCTGGAAGACTCTGAGGGGTCAATCTGCAAAGATAGAAACCATAAGGGACTAAAAGGTAAATTAAAAAGATCTCTCTCTAGCGCTTATGTGCCGGTATTCCGTCCCTAAACCCTAGTTAAACCCTCTATCCCCCACGGATTCTCTCCAGATTCTTCCAACCCTTTCAATGGCGTTCTTCTCGAGCATTCGCAATGCGCTCGCGAAGTCCTCCGTGTCTCCATCGGTTTTCCAATCTCAGCCCTCTTTGAGCAGCTTTTATTCAACGCTCACGGCGCCCAAGTTATTTGTCAGCGGTACGTGTTTCGTGTCTGCGTGATTCTTGTGTTTTGTGTGTTTCCATCCCTTTTTCATCTGATTTGCTTTCGTCTGATTTTGTCTGGAAGCTAAAATCGGAGTTTTTAGTGCTGATTTTAACATAGCGCACGAGAAGAACCGAAATCATTGCTTCTTGTTCAGTTTTCGTGGGCGGATTTTTGTCGCCCGAGTTAGTTTTGTCTTGTGTCGGTTTGATGGCGTGGAAGCATGTTTTGGAATTGGTTAAAAAGCTGTGATATTGAAGATCCATAGCTCTGTCAGCTAGCTGAATTGAAGTTTGATGAGAGCTTCGGTCATGTGTAGGTTCATCGCTAATGGTCCCTGGAAATGGAGAGTAGGTAGGAAATGGTTCTTTTATGTGGGTTCTTGGAAATTTTAGAAAAGGGTTTAACATGGAAATGGAATATCCACTCTTATTATTTGGTTGAATGGCCAATTCAATATTTACAAGCAGTTGAGATGATCCTAGTGGTTGGTTGCTGGCATTTTCGCCATGTCATTTTCTTTGTGGTGAAATTCTTAATGATTATGTATAATAGCTCCTTTTTTCTTCTTTTTTTTTTAATTGGAGGATGGTTGGTGTTGTCAAGATCCCCTTAGTAATTTCACTAGCTTAACTGAACTGCAATAAAAACAACTTGCTTATATGTTGCATAGAATCGGATCTGCTTTTCATCAAAGATGAGTTTATATACCTTCGCAATACTCCAAAATCTTAAGGCTGCCTGGTTTTTTTATTGTTTTCTTTGGATGGTATTCCTCGATTCTGTTGTTATTATTATTTTTTTCTTCTCCTATCCGTGAATAGCTCTTCAGTTAGAGCTTTTATTGTGTCATTTACCTGATCCTGTTCTTTCCCTGGAGAAAAGGGTAATATTGGAGAATGCAGGTCAGTACTTGACTGTATGTCTAGGGCTCTAGGAAGGGATTCAAGACAAGCAGGAGCGGCCTGTCTGATTTTTATTATATTGCCCCACAATTTGGACAGTGGAGCCTTGTGCACTGGAATGCCCTTATAGTACTAGCCTAAGCACCTGCTTTTTTAGTTCTGTGGTGTTGCTTAATTGACATGATTGACCAGTTTGGACACTGTCCTGATGTAAATCTATTGACAAGTATGGGCACAATGAATTATATACTGTATCAGAATCTGTTAATTAGAGATACTTCAGTTCCTGAATGTAAGTCTGAGAAAGGACAATGACATCACTCCTAAAAGAGGAGAAGGTGATGGTTGGACTTTGGACCAAATTTGAGAAAATGTGGGAGTAGCTTGGCCACTTTAGCATCTGATGTTGACAAGTTTTTGCATAGAGAAGCAGCCATGAAGTTCTGGAGCTTTTAGTTCGGTTATCCTGAGAATAGGAGCGGAAAGCTGCTATGTATCGGTTGGAGACAAGGTTAAAGTTGTTTCCTTCTGTTTTATGCGCTTGTCCTGCTGCTTCCTGTTCATGATGCTGCGTGCTTCAACTCTAATAATAGTCTTGTAATTAGGGCCTGCTATGTTAAATTTAGATATGTGTTCTTATCGAAAATCACCCTTGTTTTTCCAAAGAAAAGTTATTTAAAGGGGGCTCCCTCTTCCAAACAAGGAAAGGGAAGAATCAGCTGTCCCACCTTAGTTTATCTACTACTCTGTTATTTTGACGTACTCAAGTATGCACAAACAATGGTTACTATTTGATGTATATATGGCTTGGAATCTTTTCCGCTGTATATATCCAAGAGTTAATTATGAAAGGTGATCTAACTTTGGCTTTGTCATCTCAAGTTTTTCTCACTAGCATATACTGTTTCACAGTCTTATGCCTTGAACTTTCCCTTGTTTTATGTAAGAGCTGTAATGAGATTTGCTTATATAAGTCATACTGTATGATTGAGTGGATGCCCTTTTCTGCTGTGCTCGACAGGCCTTTCTAGAATGACGACAGATGAAAAGCTTCAGGAGGCATTTGCAGCTTTTGGAAATCTTGTTGAAGGTACGCCTCTTGACTTATTGATCTTTTGTTCTTTTGGGGCATCTGTCTGATAAGATCAGATCCTAAATTGCTTGTTCTGGTATGTCATCTTGCGATCTTGCAGTAAAAGTTATTACGGATAGGATGTCTGGCAGATCGAAGGGGTTTGGCTTTGTCACATATGAAACAATTGAAGAAGCAGAGAAAGCCAGAGAAGGAATGAATGCTAAATTTCTAGATGGATGGGTTATTTTTGTTGACCCTGCAAAACCAAGGGAGCTGAGGCCTCCACCTCAACAAGAGCCACAACCTTCGGAAACTGGTTTCAGGACCAATAAGACCGTTGGATGGTGTGGTTAATGCTTGTTGTGTCCATTGTTCCCATTCTTGATTGTGGTTCTACGCTCTAATTTATTTGGTGCCTGATGCTCTTGGATTAATTGAGAAGTGGATCAAAACCATTGTTTGGGATGAGGATTGTCAAGTCTTCATATATTAACTTGTTATCTATAAATCACGTGCTATTCAACTTTTCATGTTCCTTTTTGCTTATGATATTTTGCTTTTGCCTTGCCTGAATTCTAGGTTCTTGCGGTCTCCCTCCCTCCCTCCCTCCCTCCCCCAACCCAGCCATCAACGCATCTGGATTCTTGTGTAGTTTGCTCATTTAGGAAAAGTGCATATTTGATTGCCGAATTTGCACTATTTTTTCACCATGATCCTCGAATTCATGATTTGTTCCAAGCGCTTGTGCTTACAGAATTTTTTTTATGTAGCTCCCTTGTTCTTTGATTCTTACTCGAAATTGATGTGACCGTTGGTGCCAACCAAAAGCATGGGGGAGAAATGGATGACATCCGCAATCAATTTCAACCAACCTGATCAAATTGACATACTTAACAGCGGCAATTATTTTAACCAGACTTTTAGTTCGCGGAGCTTCAACATATTGGAATTTGTAACCTAATTGAAAATAATTCTACATGTTAAGGACTCGACTGCATGAATTAGAAGTTCAACTTTAGGGACCATACGTGTACCTTCTTATTTCCAGGGCTTTCGAAGCACTGTTGAATGAGAGTACGATGCATAGGCAGTTTTCTCGATGTCAATTCAGAATGCTTTTGACAAGGGAGCTGAATCTTTATATAGATTAAACTCGAAGATTTTTCACATACAAGACTTATAACATTTTCGAAATTTGAGACAAGAATACGAAGAAAATGAAAATGCCTGAAGCTTCCCGGAAGTTGTAGCTCATCCAATGGGTATGACATAACATCATGACAATGTTTTTCACAATAGATCAAGATGCAATATCAACTTGAATCGCATACTCCTTAATAATAGACATGAGAACTGCAACACCAAGAAGTACCTTTCCTTCATATTTTCATTAGCCGGCACCAAGAAAGTGCAGAGAAGCAAAAATATGTACAAGAGCAGCTCCCCAGGACAGGAGGGGCTCGGCTAAATTTTGAAGAACTATAATATTTACTCAACTAGAGCCTGTCCAATCAGGAATATATTTCCCAGCATATTAAACTAAATGTTCATAAAATTATACCCCAAAAAATTCAACAATGAGATATATCTTCCTGTTCCTCAACCTCCTTACTAACTGAAAAGATGGTGAAGATCCCTATAAAACCATACTCTCATCTCAGCTTCATGAAAAATTTGACATCATCAGTACGAATAGTTATCTGATCCATTGTCATCCACAAAACTATATGAGTTACCAGATTTCCCAGTTCTATGATTCTGTTTCTTTTTCTTATCCTTGCTGCCGCCACCCCCTCGTGAGGAGTCTCTACCTCCACCACCTCCTCGTGTGGTTTCTTTGCCCTTCTGGCCTTCCTTTCCACCTATCTTTTCTTTCTTGGGAAGCTTTTTCTGCTTTGTCCCTCTGGTAATTATATCTAATAGTTGTGTCGGAGGTGGATCATAAACATCAGGAGCCCACGTCACTGTGAGCTTCCTTGGAGCTCTCCCTTGTTTCTCACGGCTACCTTTAAAGGCAGATATTAGCTCTTGAGGAGCCTGAAAAAAGTGATACATGGGGGGATTAAGATGAGAAACATCTGAGCATGAAAAATTAATGGTTTATCAGAGAAGATATTTGGGGGACTGGATAAAAGTCTGGCTGCAATTTTATACCATCCAACCCATTATAAGATTTACCACAGTTCCTGGTATAAAGCTCATTTAATTTTGCTGCAGTAGTATCCCTCCAATTTCACCATAATAAATAGCAGGTCAAAGAAACAGCTATATGCCCAAGTATTGCAGATAGACACACATGTGCATCAAATGACATACTGAAAGATCCAATCTTAATATGCCGACAGCAACAGAATAGTCAAAGAACTAAGTATTTGTCTCCAATCCATCTCTTACGAATCATCACAAACCATTCTACAGAGTTGAAGCTGGGTAATCATCAGTCAGAGAGACAGAAAAAGGCACAAAACCAAATACCTGCACAAGTTCCTATACACAAGCGAATTATCTTCCAGCCAAAAAAGAGAAAGCTCGAAGTAAACACAAACAGCGCCATGGGACAAAACGGTACTTACAGGCGAGAATACTGAGCATCCAAGGGTCGGATTATCCACAATTTCTTCATAAAAGAGTTCCTGCAATTCTAAGTTTGGTTGCTCTTCCTCATCCTCTTCATCAGAAGATATATGTGGAGACATAAGCTTGCTTGGAGAAGGCCGGACTGCATTGTCCAGCATCTTTTGATGAGATTTTGTACATTCCTTGAGCTCATCAGCATCCTCATCATCACTATGATCAACCCCATCAGAAGAGCTTTCAAATTCATGAGCATTTTGAACGCATACCCCATCAAAATAAGTTCCCAGTTTATTCACCAATTTCTCACTAGTAACCAACTCTGAATCAACAGAAAGATGCTGTGCCTCCATAGGCAGAGATCTGTTAGGCACAAGAACACATCAGAGGAAAGTGAATTATTATCGACCATATTGCATGTAACTTAAATTTGCAGAGGAAAGTGAATTATCGATTCTGCTAAGAAGTTGATCTAAGCAAGTCTGACATGAAAAGCAAAGGCAGTCTGTTAGGCACAAAAACAAATATCAGATGAACTCAATCATATCGCATCTAAGTTAGAAATGAAGGCGCAGGATAGAAAGTGAACTACCAATCCTGCCAGGAAATTGCTCTAAGCATCAGACATGAAAGGCAAAGGCATACACACTTAAATTGAAGCTAATCAGACAGGCAATAAATTGATGCATGGATCCAGCAAAGACCAGTAAGGGTTTCTTTCTCACTCAACCGTGTCCATACAACTAAACTAAATCATCAGCACTCATTCATCATCTCATCGCTATTAAATTCACACCCCGGTGTATCAGAAGAAAAAAGTGCTTTAATCCCTCTAAACAGAATGACAACAGCCAGCTTCTTGAAAGCTCTTAGTCTGACAAGAGAACCTGACCTGGCAAGGCAGACGCGGGACTTTCCTATGGATTAGCATTATTAATTCATGCCAAACAAACATTTTAATACCACCAATTACCAAAATAGATTCCTAGAGCCAGCTATATAGCTCAAAATTGCCCCCACTGACATGAAAAAGCCTCAATAGCCGTATTGCCCAATCTTCCCATTCACATAAAACAAGCTCAAGCTTGAGGTGGAGCTTGAGAAACGCAGTTCAAACTCAACGTGACTTGAGCCCAATGTTAAGCCATTGCTTTGCGAGTTGAATTTGAGTTGAATTCAAGCTGCAAATCACGTCACTCAAGACTCTAAGCTAGCTCTTACTCTGTTGCCTTGCCTCCACTTAAAAGATGTCCGAAATGGATTGCCCAGTCTATTCAAGCCACACCAAACAGAAGGACAGATACAATATGGGAAATTTCTCTTCACGGCCCAAACTCCTACCTCCAAAATGCGGAATACATAAAGCAAGAACACCTCCATCCCAAATATCCGAACCGGATTTCAAGGAAACCAAACCCGAAGGAAGAAACCGCACCCAAAACCTTGAACAGCGCGGAAACAATCAAATTCCAGATACCCAGAATAACAAACCTTAAACAAATTCCTAACAAAAAAGTTGCTGCGACCCAAAACCGTCCAGACACGTAACTCAGCAGATGCGATCACGCCCTTGGAGCCTCACTCAACGAGAAACTACAACTTCGATAGAAATTCCAAAAAAAGGAAAAGACCCTCGTTCCAAAATTCCGGAGGAGAAACCTCAAGAGCTTCAGGGACTGGAAACGGAGCGAAGAAAAGAAGAGTGTAATTTTCCTGACATGGGGAACAAAGGGAGATAAATTATATACCTATCTATATCCGCAGAGCATGAATGGGACCGGTTGTTGCTTGGAGAGAAGGTGCGACTAGGATTTCAGAGAGAAAAACTAGGGTTTTGCTGATTCCACGTAGGGTGAATCTGCTGAATCGGTCGATCGTCGATCAATGCTCTTTCCTCTCTCCCGGGGCTGGGTGATGAGCGCGTTACTGGGGGATGGTGGGCTTTTGGACATTTTATACCTTAGCCAACCCGGCTTAAAAATTGATTGGATGATGTTTGGTACTTTTTGGATTTTTGTTGTCTACCTTGCCTTTTCGATTATATCGTCATTCCTTTTCTAACAATGAGGAATTGTCAATTCGTGGTTCACCGATGACTCGGTTAACTGCCGATGATCGTAACATTCCCTCATCGAATGCGCAAGCTGGTGATTTAATCCTGGTCTTGACTGAGAAAGACGAAGAATATTACTATTCAAATTATCTGTTCACATTTTGCATGAATGCTATCCGAGCGTAGACATTCCAATTGTGGCTTAGGGTTTTGATGCATGATGGGGTGAGTAATTCCAGAACGGAAATTTTTCAGAGAGGATTTTTATGATTAAGTGTATGAAGTAGTGTATACGGGGAAGAAACGAAGAGGAATAAGAAAAGATAGAGCGATCTTCTTCTAAGGTATAAAGGCCATGTCACCAATCGAAGAAGAGAATCGAGATCTACGAAGTTCACCACCAAAGCCTAAAGCTTCCACCAGCTAAGGATAAAGGATTTTGGGATAGGAGAAGCTTACTACCAAGGCCTAAAGATTCCACTAGCCAAGGATAAATGGCTTATTGGCTCACCACCAATGAGTGATCTACGCTCCAAGGATAAAGAGACCGAAATGAGTTATCCACTCTCCGAATGAGTTCACTCAAACAGAGGAAATCTTACCATTTTCACTGATCAAATTCGTATATCCATACATTAGATAGTTTTCCCCTGTTTATAGGAGGATTTTAGACATAGGAAATATAAAAAACAGACTTTAATGACCTAGATACTTAAGAAATGCATTTATTAGTACTACGGGAACTTGCATTCTTGAACCTTTGGCCTTCCGCATTCTTGAACCTTTAGCCTTCCAAAATTCGTGCTCCTTCCTTGACCAGAAAATAATCCTCCTGAAACTTCATCAATTGGTCATGCAAGACGTCTAAGATGGCCTCCCATTGATAGTTATTGATATACCACAAAGTACCCATAAGTAATTAACATTATTCATTCAAAATGATCCATCGAATCACATAATGCCCAATTTTTTTCTTGGCTTGGATAAGCATTGATGGTTCTGAGTTGGTCGATGGAATTACGTTGGATGCTCCCGCATCATCCTCCCCGAGTTGTTTGAGATTTGTCCTCAAATCTAGAAAGTTTTCATCCTCCAAGTAAGGAAAAAGGTCTCCCATGTTGAATGTTGCCGAGACTCCAAATTTTCCAAGAAGGTCAATCTTGTAAGCATTGTCACCAATTCGCTCAATAACTTAAATGGACCATCAGCTCTGGGCATGAGCTTGTTCTTTCGTCAAGATGGAAATCTCTCATTCCTCAAGTGAAGCCATGCAAGATCGCCCAGTTGAAATTGAGTCTTCTTGCGATGTTGATTAGCTTTCTTCTTGAAAGATTTGTTGGCCTTTTCGATCTTGGATCGAATTTGCTCATGGAGCTTCTTCATTGATTGAAATCCAAGAATCCTAGAGTCCAGAATAGCAAGCATAGAATATCTTCTCGATAAAGCATCTGCTACAACATTAGAGTGCCCAGGTTTATTTTGAGACAAAAGAAAAAGAATGAAGAAATTCTACCCATTTTGCATGTCTCGAATTAAGCTTGCATTAGCCACTAATAAATTTAAGCGCCTCATGATCAGAATGAAGGACAAATTGTTTTGGCCTCAAATAATGACTCCAATGATCAAGAGCTCGGACAACGGCATAGAACTCTTTGTCACAAGTTGAATAATTCCTCTTGGAATCAGATAACTTCTCGCTGAAATATGCCAATGTTTTTGTGCTTGCACCAATACCAACTCCGCTTGCATCACACTCAACTTCAAATGCTTTATCAAAATTAGGAAGTGCAAGAATAGGGGACTCACAAAGTTTTTGCTTGATTACCTCAAAGGCGTTTTGAGCAACCTTTGTCCATTCAAAAGCATTCTTCTTCATGCATTCAGTTATAAGAGCCATGACGGTACTAAAGTTTTTGACAAAACGTCGATAGAAAGAAACAAGTCCATGAAAACTTCTTACATCAGAAATGGACTTCAGAAACAGCCAAGTCTTCATAGCGTCCACCTTGGCTTGATCAACAGAGATTCCATCTTTGGAAACCACATAACCAAGAAACGCAATGCTTGGAGAGAAGAACTCATATTTCTCCATTTTAGCATATAGTTTTTGTTCTCTCAAGACATTAGAGACCTGTTTTAAATGAGAGATATGCTCCTCCTCATTCCTGCTATAAACAAGAATATCGTCGAAATAAATAACGACAAATTGACCAATAAAGGAACAAAGAACCTCGTTCATAAGTCTCATGAAGGTACTTGGAGCATTAGATAATCCAAATGGCATAACCAACCACTCATAAAGGCCTCCCTTGGTCTTGAAAGCCGTCTTCCATTCATCACCTTCTCACATTCTGATTTAATGATAACCACTCCTCAAATCTATCTTTGAAAACACAGAAGAACCATATAATTCATCAAACGTATCATCAAGTCTAGGTATAGGGTACCTATACTTAATGGTGATGTTGTTGATGGCCCGGCGATCAACACACATTCGGTATTTACCATCCTTCTTAGGTACAAGTAGAGCCGGAATAGAACATGGACTCATGCTTTCTCGAACGTATCCTTTGTCGATAAGTTTATCGACTTGTCTTTGCAACTCTTTTGTTTCCTCTGGATTGCATCGATAAGCTGGCTTGTTTGGTAGTGGAGTATCGGGAATCAAATCAATTTGATGCTCAATACCTCTTATGGAATGTAATCCAGGTGGCAACTCCTCTGGGAACACATTTGCAAATTCTTTCAATAAGCAATGCATTTTTGGATGTATGGGTCCCTCTATCTCACTCTTTTTCTCGACTATAAGCAAAGCAAATACATTATTTTGTTTGCTAATGGCTCTCAACCCGTGTCTCACTCAAGAACAGATTTTCCTTACAAGTGTTTCCCTCCCCAGGTTGATTATTATGTATCAAAGAAGGACTCAATGGTAAAAGAGTAATGCATTTTTGTTCCTTATGAAAAGAGTATGTGTTTTTCTGACCATCATGCATAGCATTTATGTCAAATTGCCACAGTCTACCCAATAACAAGTGGCATGCCTCCATATAAATCACATCACATAAACCTGATCTCGATAGTTCTTCCTAATCGAAAATGATATAAGAACGTGTTTGGTTACCTTGAGTTCATTCCCTTGATTGAGCCATTGAAGCTTGTATGGTTGAGGATGTTTCGTTGTTGGAAGCTTTAGCTTGTCGACAAGAGTTGTCGAAGCAACATTGGTGCAACTCCCACCATCGATGATCACCGAACACACAATTCTGTTAATAGTGCAACGAGTGTGAAATATATTCTCCCTTTGCTCTTTATCAGAAGAAACTTCAACATGCAAAGCTCTTCGAATGATCAACAGCTTGCCATCATCGACTTTCTCCACAACTTCTTCTTCCTCATCAGATTTAGAATTATTTTGGTCTTGATTGCCCTCAGCCTCTTGAAGCGCCGAATTGATCTCCTCAATTTCTTGAAGAGTCATAACTCTCCGATTTGGACAATTTGCTTGTAAATGCCCACAACCATGGCACTTAAAGCATTTCCTTGCATCGCCTTCAAACTTCCTTTGGACTTCTTTCAAAGGCTGTACAATTTTTCCCTTGCCTTTGTCTTTTGTCGACGTACTCTCGCCCTTGCTTGAGGAAGCACCCTTAAAATAGGATGTCGCCTTTGTTGAGGTTCTGGAGGAAAACCTCTTGCTCTTCAATTGTTTTTTGACTTTTATGGCTAACTTGCATACGTCTTCAAAAGACCAATAAGGTTGAAGTTCAACCATATCAGCAATTTCTCGATTCATGCCGCCAAGGAAACGAGCGATGGTTTGCTTAGGAACTTCTTGAACTTCACACCTCATTTTGAGTTGTTCAAACTCAAGAATATATTCTTCAACACTCAACCCTTGTTGTCTTAGGGAATTCGGTTTGAGGTATAGATCTTGCTTATAGTTGTCGGGCAAGAACCTCTTCTTCATCAACTTTGAGTTTTTCCCAAGACTTGATTCGGCCTTTTCCTTCTCTTGCTCGTTGATGCTTTAGATTCTCCCACCATAGAGAAGCATATTTTGTCAGCTTTAAGACAACAACCTTACATTTCTTCTCATCCGAATAGGACTTGAAGTCAAAAATTCGTTCGGTTGTGTGTAGCCAATCCACAAAGTCATCGGGATTGAGATTACCGTCAAACTCAGGGACCTCCACTTTAATGTCTCTTTCATCCTCCTTATGCTTCCCTCTTCGTCTTCGAATTTGAGATTCAGAATCACTAGAGTGCAGAATCGTTCAGTTGTCTCCAGTGGAATCGGAATCGCCATCAAAATTTTGACGAGATTCAGAATCGTCACGTTGATGCCATTCATTGGGACGCCTTGCTGGCTGTCTTTGTCTCGCCGGATTCTCTAGAAGATTGAGGACTCGCTCAATTTGTTGCTGAAGATTTTCGATTGTGCGATCTTGCCTTTCATTGTGCACTTGCTCCAAAGTCAAGCCTCTTGGAACTTGATCATCCATAAGGAATTTGTAATAGAAGAAAAAAAGAATCACTCAAATGAGTTGAACCTTGAGCTTTGATACCAATCTTTTGATGCGTGATGGGGTGAGTGATTCCAGAACGGAAATTTTTTAGAGGGGATTTTTATGGTTAAGTGTATGGAGTAGTGTATAAGGGGAAGAAACGAAGGGGAGTAAAATAAAATATAGAGCGATCTTCTTCCAAGGTATAAAGGCCACGCCACCAACCGAAGAAGAGGATTGAGATCTACGAAGTTCACCACCAAAGCCTAAAGCTTCCACCAGCCAATGATAAAGGACTTCGGGATAAGAGAAGCTCACCACCAAGGCCTAAAGATTCCACCAGCCAAGGATAAATGGCTTCTTGGCTCACCACCAAGGAGTGATCTACGGTCCAAGGATAAAGAGACCGAAATGAGTTATCCACTCTCCGAAGGAGTTCACTGAAGCAGAGGAAATCTCACCATTTTCACTGATCAAATTCGTATATCCATACATTGGATAATTTTCCCCTGTTTATAGGAGGATTTTAGACATAGGAAATATAAAAACCATACTTTAATGACCTAGGTACTTAAGAAATGCATTATTAGTACTACGGGAACTTGCATTCTTGAACCTTTGGCCTTCCGCATTCTTGAACCTTTAGCTTTCCGTATTCTTGTATCGCATTCTTGAACCTTTAGCCTTCCAAAATTCGTGCTCCTCCCTTGACCAAAAAATAATCCTCCTAAAACTTCATCAATTGGTCATGCAAGACGTCTAAGATGGCCTCCCATTGATAGTTATCGATATACCACAAAGTACCGATAAGAAATTAACATTATTCATTCAAAATGATCCATCGAAGCACATAATGCCCAATTTCTTTCTTGGCTTGGATAAGCATCAATGGTTCTGAGTTGGTCGATGGAGCTACATTGGATGCTCCCGCATCAGGATTGTTCAACTTTGCTCAAAGTTGAACCTCGTCGAAAACTCAATCAAATGATGTAATTAGATAGCATTGGTCGAGAGCTTTCGAACGAAACTTAGTTTGCCCCAATCTAGTATCCCTAGATCATGAGATGTTGCATTTTTTTTATTCATGCTGTCAGATCTAGATGACGTTAGCAAAATCCTTGAAACTTTCATGATTCAAAATCATTTTCATAACAAAAAAATAAAAAATCAAATCAAATCACGAGTTTTACCATCAAGAATCCGATCAATCAAATCTAAAACAAATGAGAAGTAAGAGTCAAATTTCGTATCAAAATTTATCAAGAAACAAATAGACGTAAGAATTAAACGAATAAGGGGATCAAAAGAGGGCCATTTTAAAGCATAAATAAGAACTGTTTTAAATTTCGAATGTTTGAAGATTCTCACTTGTCTTGGTTGTCTTTGAGGATTCTGGTGAAATCCTTGACGATCATCGGTTGTAGAATTCTTCTCAAGTGTGGCAGAAAATACTCAAAACACCCAATAATTCTAAATTCCTCTCTAAATAATGTCATGTGTCATCATTGTAACATTTTTATTCGAATCCCTATCTAGACTGTAAGGAATGGACTAAGGATCAGTACGTCGGTAACAAAGATAGGTTGTGACTCGATCCTAGGGATTGTTCATGAGCTAACTAGTTGATTAAAGGCAAGGCAACTTGGGATTAAGGTTACGATAGACTGGAGTAGTCGATCGTTCAATCGTGAAAGGATTGTTTGACCATAAGGGTCGCTGTAGGCAATCACGTGCTGTGATGAGTTAGTCAATGGACAGGTATAGATCGATTCAGCTTGAGGATATGCCTATTACAAGTGACGCCACGCGGTCAATGTAATCCTAATTCGATCCTAAACGACCGTGAGTCAAGGCAAGCTGATCAATCCTACTTGATTACATTATTACCGAGGGATGGATCGACCAAGCTCAACTAAAAGTCATGCATAAAACCCTAAACAGGCGTTAAACTCAATTTGAGTCTAGTTGCACGAGTTCTGCTAATGCCGCCTAAATTCATATAGATCGCGTTAAAATCGTTTCTGATCGAAACTTAGCCATAAACCTCAGTCCAATTATGAGTATCAACTATCGATGTTATCAAGGCATTATTTTCCAATTGAAATAATTTTAGTGAACTGTTAGTGCATTAATTGGAGAAATGTGCTAATTTGTGGACATAGATTTTAGCGAACCTAGAGGTGAGACCAATTTAGCCTATTAAGATTTAAATTGAGATGAGACAAATTTTGAGAGGACATAAAAGGGTGTAGGCGCCACTTTGGTGTAGACAAGGGGGAATGGACCATTTCACTTTTTGAACCTAGCAAATAATTGAGAAGTCAAGAAGAAAACTTGGCCCTTGATCTTAGGTGATGATCTTGGCAAGATGGAGGGCTAGGATTGCATCTTGTTCTCCAAGTTTGAAGCCACCATGAAGAGAGGACAATAATGCATGGTGCAATAATGGTTATTAACCCATTTCTCTTCAAGCTCTCCTTCTTCCTTAAGCTCTCTCTCTCTCTCTCTCTCTCTCTCTCTCTCTCTCTCTCTCTCCCCCCTCTCTCTCTCTCCCCTCTCTCTCTCCCCCTTGATGTGGACATCGAGCCATATCGAGGAGGAGGTGCTAAGGACCCATTGTCTATTCCTACTGGTTCGATCACTTGAGCACGGGCCAAGCAATTTAGGCAAGCTGTTGGCGTCATGGTTCGTGATCTTCAGCGTGGAGATGACCTTGGATCAAATCTTGGAAATCTTGGCGTAATTTGATTATATGGACACCAAATATTTGACCAAGTCAAATATATATATAGATATATATTTATCGATATATATATATATATATATATATATATATATATATATATATATATATATATATATATATATATATATATATATATCTTCTTGTTTATGAATATTCTAGAATATGACGCATTATATTTCTAGGGTTGATTTTAGGGTTTGTGTGGTGGCTAGAAGGCCTATATATAAGACTAACCAAATTTCTTTAGGGACAGACATATATTTTATTTTTGAGGAAAAAGTTGAGAGATTCTCTTCTACTGTTCTTTTGAGGACTTGACCTAATCAAGGTTCCCTTGTGACGGTCGATTCGACTTATCTAGCGAGATAGCGAATTCTTTCGCTCGTGGCATCTATAATGTTGGTTGGTTGACACGCGTTCTTCAACAGGTCATGTTCATACCGAGGTTGCCAATCACAGGTTTGATTGGAGGTCGAGGTTTACAATTCGCACCATCCGGGCCTTCGTAGAACGATCTTTCCGTAGCGATTCACATCAGTTGGTATCAGAGCTTGCTTCTACAAGGTCTATTTAAATTTAATTTTCTATTTATATTCAGCAATTTAAGATTTATTGAGCTAGGGTTTTGGTTCTAGCCAATTTAGGGATTTGATTGGTTTTTGTGCTTCCATACGTAGTTATTTGCTGTTAGTTTTAATTTTTTTTCCTAGCATCTTAAATTGTATTTGAGTTCGTAAAAAAAAAAAAAAAAAAAGCGCGCAAGAGAAAAAAAAAAAAACAAATTTGGCAAAAAAAAAAAAAATATAGCCGAACAAAAAAAAAAATCAAGAAGGCGACTCGTTTGTTAGTGGACCGAATTGAAACAAAATAAGTAGTGATTTGCGTTTCAATTGGAATTTTGAAAGTTGTACTTGTTGGTTTGAAATTGTTACTTGCTGAAACAAAATCAGCAGTGATCTAATCTTGTTTGATTAGTTTGATTGATTGTCGTGAGGGGTTTGAGAGATAGGTTTTGAGTCCGATAAAGAGTTTGTGAAAAGAGAATACGAGAGGAAAAATGCAAGAGTGTGTAAGCTTAATTGAGGGTGGAAAAAGCCTAGAATTGAGTTAAACATGAGGAGAGTGACAAACACCTTGAGAGAAACATGTGAGGGAGCGATTAGTGAGGATTTTTGTGACTAACGTTTATTTGCAGGTCTAAAATATGTTGCGGGAAGAAAGCGTGAATCAAAGGGAGGTTGACTCCATACGAAGGGATGAAGCGTTTGTGGAAAGCATCCAGCAATTGAGGGTCGTAGTGGAGGAGCTTAGTGGCCGAATGATGGGGAATGTCATGAGGGTTGATGGTGACCGAGAGATACCCCGAGGAAGGCCGCAGAATCAGCGAGATGCCTCTAGAACACAACCTAGAAGGCAGCGGCATTATGATGATGATAAGGCTGACATGGAGGATGATCGAGATGCTCGATTTGGAAGGTGGAATGGAGCCTGAGGGTTTAGACACCGAGAAGATAATGAACTTGGCAATATCAAGATGAAGATTCCTTCTTTCCAAGGAAAGAATGATCCCGATGCGTATCTAGAGTGGGAGAAACGCATGGAGATGGTATTTGATTGCCAACGATACTCCGAGCTCAAAAAGGTAAAAATTGCAGCTGTTGAATTTATTAATTATGCTATAATTTGGTGGGATCAACTTGTGACTAGTAGAAGGCGCAATGGTGAAAGACCGATAGAGACGTGGGATGAGATGAAAGCGGTGATGAGGAAGCGTTTTGTATCAAGTCATTACCATCGAGATTTGTTTCAAAAGTTACAAAATCTCACACAAAGCAATAAGAGCGTGGAAGAGGATCACAAGGAGATGGAGATTGCCATGATCCGTGCTAATGTGGTGGAGGATCGTGAGGCCATAATGTCAAGATTTTTGAGTGGTTTGAGCCGAGACATAGCAAGGGTGGTGGAGCTGCAACACTATGTTGAATTGGAGGAATTGGTGGACAAAGCCATCAAAGTTGAGCGGCAATTGAAGTTGGATCGAAATCACAAGAGTGGAGGAGGTTCAAATCAGATTGGAGATCCAATTGGAAGAGAGACGAGAAGCTGAATTGGAGAGGAAACAACACCAAAACCGAAACATCAAAGGAGAAGGAGAGGGATGGTAAAGTTGGAATGAATCCAACTTAAGGTAAAACCGAAAACCCTAACACTAGAACTCGTGAGATTAAATGTTTTAAGTGTTTGGGCAGGGGTCATATGGCGAATCAATGCCCTAATAGGAGGGTGATGATCATGACTGGACATGGTGATGTTGAGTCCAAAAGTGAGAGGGAAGAAGAGGACGATGAGATGCCACCGTTGGAGGATTGTAGTGATGGAGAAGTGGCTATAAAAGGAGACTTATTGGTGGTTAGGTGTTCTTTGAGTGTGCAAGTAAAAGAGGAGGAGCATCATCAACAAAGAGATAACTTGTTTCATACAAGATGTGTGGTGAATGGTAAGATCTGTAGTATGATAATTGATGGAGGTAGTTGTGCGAATGTGGCAAGTCGTATTATGGTGGATAAGTTGGGTTTGAAAACGACAAAGCACCCTAGGCCTTATAGACTTCAATGGTTAAATGATAGTGGTGAGGTGAAGGTGTCGAAACAAGTTCGAATTCCATTTGAGATAGGGAAATACAAGGATGAGGTAGAGTGTGATGTTGTACCTATGCAAGCGGGTCATGTCTTACTTGGAGGACCATGGCAATATGATCGAAAGGTACATCATGATGGATATACTAATCGTTATTCATTGGTGACGAATCAAAAGACTTATACTTTGGTACCAATGACACCTAGTGAGGTGTATCAAGATCAGTTAAAGTTACAACGAGAAGCCGAGAGAGAGAGAGAGAGAGAGAGAGAGAGAGAGAGAGAGAGAGAGAGAGAGAAAATATGAGAAATCCGAGGGCTTGCGTGGTGTGTCTGAGACGCAAGGAAAAGGAGAGGCCGAGAGAAAGATTGTGGTAAAAACCGAGGGAAAAGAAGAGAGGAAAGAAAAGAGGCAAAATAATTTTTATGCAAAATCAAGTGAAGTGAGGAGAGCCTTAGTTCTAGATCGACCAATGCTTGTACTTGTGTACAAGGAGGTTTTGTTTTCTACTAACGATCTTGACCCAAGTTTGCCTAGTCCTATTGTGTCTTTATTGCAGGAATTTGAAGACGTCTTTCCTGATGAACTTCCTGGAGGGATACCACCGATTCGAGGCATAGAACATCAAATTGACTTGATTCCTGGTGCGACATTACCTAACCGACCCGCATATCGAAGCAATCCCGAGGAGACAAAGGAACTTCAGCGGCAAGTTAGCGAACTATTGGAGCGAGGGCATGTGAGAGAGAGTCTTAGCCTGTGTGCCGTCCCTGTTTTGTTGGTGCCAAAGAAGGATAGAACTTGGCGAATGTGCGTTGATTGCCGAGCAATTAATAACATTACAGTAAAGTATCAACATCTTATTCCTAGGTTAGATGACATGTTGGATGAGTTGCATGGTTCTTGCATTTTCACTAAAATCGATTTGAAAAGTGGCTATCATCAAATTAGGATGAAAGAAGGTGATGAAGGGAAAACTGCATTTAAGACCAAGTATGGGTTATATGAGTGGTTAGTCATGCCATTTGGATTAACTAATGCACCGAGCACGTTTATGCGACTTATGAATCATGTTTTGCATGCTTTTATTGGTCGATTTGTGGTTGTCTATTTTGATGATATCTTGATATATAGTCAAAGCCCTGATGACCATATTAAGCATGTGCGAGCTGTTTTGCAGGTTCTAAGGGCCGAACAATTATACGCTAATCTAAAGAAGTGCTCTTTTGTTACCAACAAATTAGTATTTCTAGGATTTGTTGTTAGTACTGATGGTATACAGGTTGATGAAGAAAAGGTCAAAGCAATTCGTGAATGGCCAATGCCTAAGACCGTAGGAGAGGTGCGTAGCTTTCATGGATTGGCGAGTTTTTATCGGCGATTTGTGAGAAATTTTAGCACCATTGCCACAACTTTAATTGAGGTTATCAAGAAGCACGTGGGTTTCATGTAGGGAGAAGAGCAAGAGAAAGCATTTAATCTGCTAAAAGATAAGTTAACTAATGCTCCTTTGTTATCTTTGTCGAATTTCAGTGCTACTTTTGAGATAGAGTGCGATGCTTCTGGTACAAGAATTGGAGCCGTGTTGATTCAAGGAGGGCGTCCCATAACTTATTTCAGCGAAAAATGGAGTGGAGCAACATTGAATTATCCTACCTATGATAAGGAGATGTATGCTTTAGTGCGAGCTTTGGAGACTTGGCAACATTATTTATGGCCAAAGGAGTTTGTGATCCACACTGATCATGAGACCTTCAAGTACTTGAAAGGGCAGCAAAAGTTGAATAAAAGACATGCCAAATGGATGGAGTTCATCAAGACTTTTCCATATGTGATCAAGTACAAGAAAGGTAAGGAGAATGTGGTAGCCGATGTACTTTCTCGAAGGTATGCGATTCTAACTATTTTAGAAGCAAAGTGTCTAGGTTTTGAGCATATCAAGGGCTTATATACTGATGATGATGACTTTGGGAGAGTGTATGAAGCATGTGAACACGCTGCATTTGATAAATTCTATAGGCGTGAAGGTTATCTTTTCCGTGAAAACAAGTTATGTTTGCCTAGGTGTTCTTTGCGTGAATTGTTGGTGTGAGAAGCGCATAGTGGTGGTTTAATGGGGCATTTTGGCATTAATAAGACTTATGAAGTGCTGCATGAACATTTTTATTGGCCACATATGAAGAGAGATGCCACACGTGTCTGTGAGAGATGCATTGCTTGTAAGCAATCGAAGTCTACAACTAAACCGCATGGCTTGTATACACCATTACCTATTCCAACGCATCCTTGGACTGATATTTCTATGGATTTTGTGTTAGGATTGCCTAGGTCTAAGTATGGTAGAGATTCTATTTATGTGGTTGTTGATCGGTTTTCAAAGATGGCTCATTTTATACCTTGTCATAAAACTGATGATGCATCTCATGTTGCTGATTTGTTCTTTAGGGAGGTTGTACGTTTGCATGGCATGTCTAAATCGATTGTTTCAGATCGAGATTCTAAATTTCTTAGCTACTTTTGGAAAACATTGTGGAAAAAACTAGGAACACGGTTATTATTTTCTACTACTTGTCATCCACAGACCGATGGTCAAACCGAGGTAGTTAATAGAACTTTAGGAGTATTGTTGCGTGCTATTATTAAAAAGAATATAAAATCTTGGGAAGATTGTCTACCACATGTTGAGTTTGCATATAATAGGAGCGTGCATTATGCTACTAAATTTACACCATTTGAGGTTGTCTATGGTTTTAATCCGTTAACTCCGTTAAATTTAACCCCTTTACCTATTGATGAGAGTGTGGATTTAGATGGAGCAAAGAAAGCTAAATTTGTCAAGGCGTTGCATGAGAAGACGCACGCAAATATTGAGCGCAAGATTGAGCAATATGCAAGGCAAGCCAACAAAGGGCTTAAGGAAGTGGTGTTTGAACCCGGCGATTGGGTTTGGGTTCATATGCACAAGGAGCGATTTCCTGAGCAGCGACATTCTAAGTTATTACCGCGAGGGGATGGACCATTCATGGTTTTGGAAAGAGTTAACAATAACGCCTACAAGCTTGATCTTCCAGGTAAGTATGATGTTAGTGCCACATTTAATGTTTCTGACTTGACTCTTTTCGATGCCAGTGATGATTTGAGGGCAAATCCTTTGCACGGGGGAGGGAATGATGTGGACATCGAGCCATATCGAGGAGGAGGTGCTAAGGACCCATTGTCTATTCCTACTGGTTCGATCACTCGAGCGCGGGCCAAGCAATTTAGGCAAGCTGTTGGCGTCATGGTTCGTGATCTTTAGCGTGGAGATGACCTTGGATCAAATCTTGAAGAATCTTGGAAATCTTGGCGTAATTTAATTATATGGACACCAAATATTTGACGAAGTCAAATATATATATATATATATATATATATATATATATATATATATATATATATATATATATATATATATGTGTCTTCTTGTTTAGGAATATTCTAGAATATGATGCATTATATTTCTAGGGTTGATTTTAGGGTTTGTGTGGTGGCTAGAAGGCCTATGTATAAGACTGACCAAATTTCTTTGGGGACAGACATATATTTTATTTTTGAGGAAAAAGTTGAGAGATTCTCTTCTACTATTCTTTTGAGGACTTGACCTAATCAAGGTTCCCTTGTGACAGTCGATTCGACTTATCGAGCGAGCTAGTGAATTCTTTCGCTCGTGGCGTCTATAACGTTGGTTGGTTGACACGCGTTCGTCAACGGGTCACGTTCATACCGAGGTTGCCAATCACAGGTTTGATTGGAGGTCGAGGTTTGCAATTTGCACCATCTGGGCCTTCGTAGAACGATCTTTCCGCGGCGATTCACATCACCCCCCCTTTCGGCCAACCCCTCCCTTCTTCTCCTCTCTCTCTCTCTCTCTCTCTCTCTCTCTCTCTCTCTTTTCTCTTCCTTTCCTCCCTCTCTCTCTCTCTCTCTTGTCCAAGTTGTTGCCATTCCCCACCTAGTCACCATTGTCCGCCTAGTTGCTCACTATCTGGCTAGTCACCTATCCACCATCCATTGCTGCGTCGTCGCCGTCTGCCTAGTTGCCTGTCGTTCGCCTAATCACCTACCGTTCACTTGGTCGCTCGTCCACCGTTTGTCGTTGTGTTGCCGCCATCTGCCAATTGCTACTGTCCCCGTGCCACACCATGCAACTACTATGTTGCTGTCCTCTAGCCACAATTGATGGCCTCCATCTTGTTCAATTGTTTGTAAGTGGATTTCCTAAATGTTGGCTAAGCCGTTATGTTATGTAACTTGGATTTAAGTCCATTTCTAGTGTCGTAGGACTATCCTAGGTTAAGGAGCTCACATGCTTAATTTTGTATGGTTTGTTCATGATATATTTGGACTATAAGGCTCATGAGCGAGGAGTGAAGATGTGTTTGTCGAGGTGGTTCAGGTTAGCGCGGTTTGTGGAAATAGTTCGTTTAGGTTTAGGTTATTGCTTGAGTTGGAGGTTTACCATAATTGTTGCTTGTGAATCGTTTATTAATGTTACCTAGGCTTAATCTTCATGTTTGATTGCCTTGGTTCGTTGTATAAGGTTATGTAATGTGGTTTATTGTATGTTATAACCGTTGTGGTTGAATCGTCCATTTATGTTGTTATGAGATTTGATATTTAAGTATTATAGTTGCAATATGGATGTGATCTTCACATATAGAAGTCCACAGGTCACAGTCGATACTTGAGTTCAAATCGAGCCTCCGAATCTAGAATGGTGTTAATTCTTGGACATACGTGGAAGTGCGCCGGGTTAGGTCACTCTTTTGGTTCGACGATATTGAGGCATATCATTCAATCCAGGTTTGACTTAGGCCAGTACTCGAACATTATGGGTCAAGCCTTGACTCTAGTTTTGTGCTCAACATACTTTATTGCTCAACATTATGGGTCATGGGTTTCACATTGCTTAGCACGCCCTTGGGGTATTCATGCCTGGACTAATATGAAATATTAAACCAGTACTTGTGTGCTTGATTCGCATGGTCACACGAGGAATTTCGTCACCAAGGTATTAGGGGACGATGCCACCATCAAGAGATGTCGAAGAGTAATGCCTAGAGGGTTCCGGATGCCATTTGTAGAAGTGTTATATCGGAACGATGCCCGACGAGGTTCGGATGCCATACTCAATGGAGCAAGCCGATTATTCTGGAGGTTTCCGAAAGAGCCGGAGGGTTTTGGTTATGTGTGATTAATAATTGAACTTGAAATAACATGATAATATGGGATATCATGTGATTCTCGAGGCGCTAAATATGTGTGAAATATTTGATTGTTATGTGCATACTTTGAAAGTTGTTTTATGGTTCGTGCATTTTTGACATGGCCTTATATGAGATGCATGAGACACGTGTATACTTTAATTGTCATTTTTAGTGACTTGGAAGGCACATACATGCTATGATTGCACTGTTTATGACACATGTGGATTTAAATGACTTTGTTTAGGACTCAAGAGATTTAGGTAGAGGATAAGTTCCATCACATATATAGTTAAATCAAAGCATAGGCTTTGCTATTGATCTACCATCAACATCTTTGGGTCGGGTAATCGTAAGGCTCCGATGTGAGGCATTCGCCTATACGAGATTTAGGATTTTATTTATTGATTAAGTTTTCAACTCATTTGTTGTTTAATCTTTTTCAGAACCTGAGGTATGAGTCTACCACCCTCATGTTTTGAGCTCCCTGCATATATGGAAGTCATGGTGCTTGACTTCGAGGATGCTACCATCGACATACTCTTCTAGCACCATAACACGATTGTATGGGTGGACAAGGTGGGATATCTAGTTCTCCATCTATCTATAGCTTGGTTTGCCTGGGTCAACAAGGATTTCTATAGTTCTCTGCGTGGGTTCAACGGACCACCCGGTGATGCCGATGGGTCAATGCTGCCCTTTGCCAATGGCACTATGATGACCCCAAGTTCGACCCCAACTACGACCCAGAGCCCAAGCCCGAGCCATAGCCGTGAGGACATCGGCTTTTGATGGGAACCATTTTTGCTAGCTGTCGTTATATAAGGAGTTAGGACTAACCTCCTTATATCTTTTTATGTAAGGATGACTAGTTCGGAATGGCCTCAAATGTTGGGCATGCAAATTTAAAATGTTCCAAGTACATAAATAAAGCATGTAAGTTATGTGATATGTATGTGTGTTTTTCCTTACTATCCATGTTATTGATGATTGGGTGTTGGAGATTGCACGCTTCCACATGTGCTTAAAATAAAAGATAAAATCAATGGGACAGGGACATTTCTTGAAACATCATAAATTGATCCCATCACGGGAGGATGTCGCGTTCCCATGACGAGGGTAAGGTTTGGGGCATGACAGTTATCATGCTTACATATATACTTGAAAATCAAAATACGTTGTTATTACGATTGAATCAAGAATAAGAGGTGTTATATATCAAATTAGGTCATAATTTTGCCGCACTTAAAGTAGAAAATCTTGAATAAAAATTGTCGAGTGGCCTCGCATGTGCTCATATTTTCCATAAAAAAAAAAATACTTCAAAGTTATAGTTTTCATGAAGACTATTTTCAACTCTTTGAATTCCAATATTTTATAAAATCGGAATAGACCACTACATCTGTGAGATTTTGTGTGGGATCAGTGCCAATCGTTTTAAAGCTTAAATTGTTAGAGTAAGGTGTGGTTTAATATTTAAATATTTTCACTCCTTCACGCTTAGTCAAGTTTATTTTCCTATTACTAAACGTGGAAGTATTTTATTAGAGAAACAAATGTGGTCTAAAAAGATTTAAAATCAGGATCCTCTACTTCGATGCCATATGAGATTTTTTTGAAATTACAGCAGACTGTTATAAAAATTTAAACTATGAGAAGAATGTATGATTTAATATTTAAATATTTTAACAACATCCTTCAAGATGATTAACATACCCAGCTAAACCGGGTAATACTTTGTCATTTCAAAGCTTGTATATACATGCATCATAACATATCAAATCAGAGCATATAGTCACTTAAATTACATGACACATTGTCGCACAACAAATCATCACATAATATTTTGAAAAATGACACGACACGTCATCACATGACAGGTTGTCATACGACAAATCATCACATGACACATCAAAACACGACACGCTATCATATAACATAACATGTCACTACACAACATGTTGTCACGTGAGATGCCATCACATGCTACATACTTACCCAATGTAAACAATGCACTACATTTATCTATCATACAAGCATTTGTGTTTCTAAAATAAACAAGCACACATGGCACGCTTCTTAGCTATATGCTCTAAAGCAACCATGTAATAGTTACGTGTTAGGGATTTAAGTTGCATTCCTTATTTAATGGCAAAGAAATATTCATTCAATGTCCCATTTATATGAATGAGTCTGTAAAATTAGTTGCGGTTGAAAAATATTCTTAAGGTGTTAAGAATATGTATGACAGGTTTACAAAAACTGAATCTTTAAAATGCTACTAGTCGATGGATCATTGAGAGAATATTGATGATCGTGTTGAGATCGGTGTATTCTCAAGCTTCGCCATTAAGTATTGGATATCTTAGGGGATGATGAGTCATAAGTTATTGGGCATTATGATATCTGAACTAAAACCCAAGTGCTTGTCTCGGAAAAGTTCATTGAACCATGACATGCATTGAACGATTAGCAATATAAAAGTTTTTAGCGAGGTCAATGACTAATCGTTCATGCTTTGGTCTTGTGTGAAATTCTTAAACTTAAGGCATGATGTTAACTTGTATGTTGGATGAATAATGAAAATAAATTATCTAGATTTGAAATATTATCCAATTCATTTTAGGAAGTAAAATAAGCCAAATCTTAAATTAAGTTGGAATCATATCCTAACTATATAAACTCTATCCTAGCATGCAATCTATCTAGAAAAGAAAAGATTCTAAATTCCATTCTAATTGATTTTAAAAAACCTATCTATACATGGAATATAGTTTAAACATGCGGTGTTATCTATTAATATTTACCCTAATCCTATGCGATTTTTTTGGATTTCTTTTTTTATAAGGACATAATCAAATCAAATCAAAACAAAGAATCAAATGAAAATCAAAGACAGTATTCAATCATCCAAGATATTACCCATATCCATTCAAGTTTGGAATGACATAAAATTGAATCGTATCCTACGGCATGAGAATTGGATTGGTTGATTTTCCATGCAATCGCAAATCGTATCATAGGCATGACATCGGACTATCGACCATAGCATGTTTTGAAATTAGGAATTTTTCCTAATTTAAAGAATACTTGAAAACCTTATGGATGTGGGATATAATTCCAAATATTTAATTTTGATCGCGACATATTAGCATCAGGCAATAAAATATTCTAATTAAATAAAGATAAGATTTTTACCTAATTTGAAGATCGCATTGCTAAATTTGAAATGATCGACAATGGTTCACGGACGAACTTGCGATGGTTCATGGAGTGACTCAATGTGCTCAAATGGCTAGTGTCTCATGTGACGTCCTGGCAGCGTCACATACTAAGTGCAAGCAGAAACTATATAATATAATGTCATGATAGGACCTATTTGAATTAATTATCTTACCAAGTATTCCGACCTAATTGGTTAGCATGTATAATATGGATATTATATGGTCTAGAACAATTATAAGTCATGATCATCCTGTATTAGTCATATCACTTAACATTAGTCATTCCAACTAAGAACACATACAAGGATTATGAAGGGCTTCATTTCACTTTATGTTGAAACATTTCGGGCTTTACATGCATCGACCTGGAATAATTACAAGTACTGCACCTATGTACATATGTATTTACAAGTTTACGCTCAAAAGTGTAAGTATTAAACTGGGGGAAATGGTAAAAGGGGTTCCTAACTCATTACCCCCTAAATTCTAGTCCACATCCATTAAAAAAAAAGAAGAAGAGCAAAAGACATCTTCTCCGGCTTCATCACGAATTGGGCGCCTAGGTACCACCTGCCTCAGCACCAGGTCCACTAGCATCAAATTGAAGAGGGCCAAATAGCTCCCCTTCATGGTTTATAAACCATGCCACAAATCTTATTAGAATCCAATTTACCCTTCCGTCATCCATCTAGAGTGTAGCTTCATAACGTGTATAGGTCAGCTCGATATTGAGGTCATACATGTCATGAAAGGAAACGTCAATATAGGCAATAACCTCATATCATACGATCGGTGGTACATCCATACTAACGATCTCAAAAAGAGAAAGGAATGAGCAAATAAAGAAATAATAAGGTCCTAAACTAGACAATCCACAATCACCAAAGAATGCAAGAGATATAACTAAATAGCTCATACGTAATAAGACAAAATCATCACATGTATGACTAAATTACATTATGATGTCGCATGATTAATCGTCTCATACTAATCACGCTAAATATGCATACATGCTTTATGTTACCAACCAAAACTGAGATGAGATACAACAATAAAATACGAATTCACATGCCAAGTGGAATTATTTTATCTTGTGTATATCAAATCCACCCTCGATCAGTTTACCCACTGGATCACAAGTTGGCCCGGTCGAGTCACTTTTGGAATCTCACATCCGGACTTCCACGATATCATTATTGTGGGCATCTCACTCCGAGGCATCTCAGTATCACGTAACTAAGGCATCCCATGATCACACAGCAAGGACATCTCACTCCAAGGCATCCGGGTATCTCACAACCAAGGCATCCCTAATCACACAAAGAGGCATCTCACTCTGAGGCATCCCTGTATCTCACTCAACTGAGGCATCCAAGATCACACAACATGGGTATCCCACTTCCTAGGTCATCACCGGTATATAAATACCGATGGAAATATCTTAACTCATTTTATTCACATATTTCACGCATCACACCTTTAAAATTACATCATCTCAACAACATGCATATCTATTCAAGTGCACACAAATTCAATGCTCACACACATCGTCTCAAACATGCTGCACTCATTATACTCAAGAGACACAAATTGCGACCACTCAAATGATCATACTTCGAATATGGAAGAGACATGTTTATGCATCAACTAACCAAGATTGAGAGACCATTACACTCCCCAAAAGCCACTAGAACAGTAAACACAAGGACATCAAGTGCACAATTTCAGACCAAGACAGAACATGGATTGATATGAGCAGTTTCAAACACAAAAGTGAAAATGCATCAAATCTTGTCAAAAAATTACAAAATTTTAATATGTTATAAAAGAAACATAGATTAGCATTTTTCATGAAGGAAACTAAGCCTAATCCTTGATGTATAAAGAGCAGCAACCTACTGTATTAACGCCTACATTTTGCAACAATTTTCCAAATTAAGTGCCTACTGAAGAAAGATCGTTTCACTATTCAAATCTTGACCATTTGTTCTCATTTTTTGATATCTTGTCCCTAAGAATGTGTTCTATAACTTTCATAAGAGGTATAAGTTCCGACTAAGTCCTGATAAGTGTAGAAAATTCTCGGATTGTCCCTAGGTACTTCGGTTTCTCACTAGCGGCCTACTATTCTGTGGGAAACACGTACACGCCAGCTAGTTTACTCAGTAAAACATTCTTAAATGATATGTCGAAGCTTGAATTCTTTAGCGCAGACTTAGGAAAGCTAGTTTTTTCCTACAACAACTCATTGTAATCCAAACGACACCTAAACCAGCTTCCATTGCGCCTTTCTCTTCGAACGAGCCATCTATGAGTTCTAGATTCTATCTACTATCACCACAAGCCTTCTATTTGATCTATGGTCTCCTTTAGGACTCGACACCGCACCCACAGAACCCAAAACGATCTTGAATACTAGCGAAATTCGTGTAACAGACCTACAGTCCAAACCTGAACCCAAACTCGCCTCACGACCACCCAAGATCAACATGCAGCACACGTCTATGCCTAAATAGTCTCCTACTCAACCGTCTCGACACCCACGGCTTCCTCGCGCTCTAGTCATCGCCCATTCGACCCCGATCTTCACATGCAAAGGCTCAAGACTTCATTTCAACTCTCATCTAGTCCATCCAAGCCCAAAACAGAAGCATCAAGACCCAAATCGCCACTATCCAGTATGCTCTGCAAATTCTGTCGATAAACAGTGGATTAATTCGATTTTAGTACCCCATCATTTCCTTACCTAGTCGTCCGGCGTTGTTTGTGGTTTGATCATCTTCAAGAATCCACTCTCAAGCTCACGCTTGAAGAAGAAAAGGTTGTTGGATTTGCTAAGCTTTGGTTTTGATCATGTCACGAAAAGAGGAAGAGGGGGAGAGAAGATAGAGAGAGATGGGTCGGTTTTTGGGGGAGGGCATGAATGCTGAGAAGAATGAAGTGTATGTGCAACTTTTGTTTTAAATCCCTAGGAAAGTAATGATGATAGAAAGCATGGTGATGATCCCCATGGAGATTTCGGTACTGAAGAAATTATGGAGGAAGTGAAACACACGGTCCTTGCCTGTATTCTCCTTCATGATCGACATTTGGCACTTGAGGCGTGGTTAGGATTAAGTCCTAATCCTTGTTGTAATTAGTCTACTTATTTCTAATGTCTTTCGCTTAATTTCGTTCTAAACTTGCAAATTTTTTATCCTTTCATAACAATAAAGGTCTATGAATTTGCATGAGTTGAATCAACGCGTAATGTCTTGACGTTAGTCTACGATCGCAAACAACGAATAATCACGAGAAAAATATTAAAGTTAGTGTTCGATTAGAAAATTATAGTCGCTTATAAATTTTAAAACGATCCTAATCAAATCTCGCGTATGATTAATCTATAATCTTAATTGAAAATTAAAGTTCTCGGGCCTAAATGCATGTCTTTGGCCCACCGAGCTCATTCCACGGCTCCTTGGGCCTAATTTATAATTTTAATGAACCCAATTCTTAGCCTATCCTAGGCCAGACCCATGTCCATGGCTCATCTTTTGGGCCATTGAGCCCGTGCTCATCCATAGCTCATTTTTTGGCCCATCGAGCCTATACTCATTATCTTAACATAGCTCGTTAACTCTTTAAGCCCACACCTTCCTTACGACCCATCGGGCTTGTCATCTAGCCCGCTTTAAATAGTCTAAGTTCATAATAGTCCATTAATAATTATAGGGTCGGAAAATCCAAGATGTCATAGCTCTCCCCTACTTAGAAAATTTCATCCTCAAAATTTGGAATCTTACCGGACTCATTGAAAGAGCTGAGGATACTTGTGTCTGATTTCTTCTTCGTTTTCCTAGGTTGCCTCCTCTGAGTCGTGATGTCACCATAAAACTTTAACCAAAGGTATGGTCTTATTCCTTAGCACCTATTCTCTTCGATCCAGAATTTATACAGGCTCTTCCACGTACCTTATCATTTCGTCTATTTCGAGCACTTCAAAGTCCAACACATGTGCAGGATCTGGCTCATATTTCTTAACATAGACACGTGAAAGACATCATTTATGCTGGACAGCTTCAGTGGTATGGCTATCCGATATGCCAATTCTCCAACCATTTCTAGAACTTCAAAAGGTCCTACGAATCTTGGACTCAGTTTTTCCTTTCTTTCCAAACCTTGACACATTTTTCATAGGTGACACCTTTAGGAACACATGATCACCTATATTAAATTATGGAGGCCTACGGCGTCTATTTGGCCCGCTTTAAATAGTCTAAGTCCATAATAGTCCATCTATAATTATAGGGTCATAAAATCCAAGATGTGAAATCTTGCCAACAATGAGCTTTGCGTGTTTAGCCGAAAATGATTATTTCACGTGATAGTGCTCGCGAAGCTAGATCAGCAGGGGGAACGATAATGGTGAGGACAACTTGACATAGGGGTAATCGCGTTGTTGTCACTAGTAGGGAGTTGGAGATGTGACTGGAGCAACTCTTGGAGTTATTAGGCTGCGGCTTTGCGAGACAAAGGTGAGTAGCATCGACTAGCTCAGCTAGCTCGGTCAAGAGTAGAACGAGGCTTGTCGTCGTGGCTGGGTGTGTGTCATGAACTGGTGTGAGGCGTGAACAATAGGAATCTCGAGGTGACATCAGTTAGATTAGATCACCAAATGAGAAGCGTTGGTCATTACCTATGATGTCCTAGTCCACCACCTTGCTAATGCAAAATATTAATCTTTCACTTCTTAGCACACTTCTTAGCACGAGTGGAAGTCGAAATTAAAACATCAAGCAACCATCACCATAAATGGATGAACGTATGAGAAAAACAACAACACTTTCATTTCATATATTATTTATAAACATGAGTGATATTGGGCTGCACTGGGAGGTCAAAAGGATATGTTACTCCCACAGGCTATCCACTCAGCCATCATCCATGCCTTCAACTATCTACAACCTACCATCCATTCAAATAGCTCGATCTCATAAAAGTGTCAAAACCATGTCTCAAAAATGGATCCCTACCGCCTCTAGTCACCCTTGCCTACGACTCCCTATCGACACTGTCTTCATCATCACTACTGTTGTTGTCCTCCAGGAAAGGCAGAGGACCACTCAGATAACCTCCAATGTTGGCATAGAGCACCACAAAGGGATAGGTGATACAACCGGTTAGTGGACCCGCATCAATATAAAGAGTGGTTGTGTAGTGTACCATATGATCCACTCTCTCACATGAATGAAAAATCCGCCTAAGATATGTGACTCACTTACCCCCCTAAAGAGAACTATCACAACTATACTAAGGACAAATGAATTAGGATTATAGGACCAAAAATCTAGTCTAAACTCACAATCAAACTCACGTCATAAGGACCTATCAACCTTGAAGAGCAATGCAATCATGTTCACACACGCTTCACGCGTTTTTAGTTATCACTTTTTGTTTCCACTCCAATACAGATGATCGGTGCGCTTGCCAAACCATGCAAGGAGGAACACTCCCATTTAGCGGATTTCCAGTGCACACTTCGGCCCACCGTGGTGTATGTTGGTTCGTAGTCCAGCCCACAAAGACTTCATGGTCCACTAACCATGACATCTCTATTCCAGGAAATCTAGGGTTCGCTGTCACTAGGTTTCCAGGGTTTGCTATCCCTGGGCATCCCGAATTTCTCTTCAACTCCATGGGGCATCGCTAGTTCATTGTCCGATAGTAATCATTACACAAAGTCTGAGGCATGCAATTCCACACACAATTATCTTGGCTTATGCATGTGAACAACAAAACAGGTCACTCATATGCAGGGACCCGTTCCACCATGCATCCACGAACTAGACAACTACTAACACAAGCTGAAACATCACCTTGAAGACTCAACACCAACCAACACTAATAGAACCGATCATGTAATCAAAGACTTGATAACTAACTAACACCAATAGAACTGATCGTGCAGTTAAAGACTTGACACTAGCTAATTAAGCTACTCAAGGACTAAACAACCCAACTCTCCTAGTACTAACCCGACCAAGTAAGATTTATGGCATTCCCAAACCACGCGTTGAGTCCGACACGTTCATCGAGCCTCCTATCAAGACCCACATTATCGAAATCACCTATCGAGACTCACAGCCACCGAGACCTACAACTTCACCACACCACATCAAAACTCATACAAAACCGAACCGCACCGAGACTACAATAAATCCGAGCCTCACCGAGATCACAACAATATGAACTTCACCTAGACCAACAAATCCAAACTTCACTAAACAAACCCGAGTCTCACCGAGATCATCAACAAAACCCAAGCCTCACAGAGACTCAACCAAACCCGAATCTCATCGAGATCCACACCACTGATCCTCACACTAAACCCATGACCATAGAACCTTGACCAGACCCTACAACTAAACCATCAACTGATCATGCAACCACAATTCAATTTAAAACAATCAAATCATGGTCCTAATAATTCCACGACACCTCATGACACATTGCATGCAACCTTTCTTCGAATCCACCCATGGATTTAGCTCGAACCAACCCAAATCAACATTGATCGAGCCAAAATAGCACACAACAACAATTCAGCACTCAAAGACAAGATTCATCTACTCGTGCGACGAGCATATCAACATATTATAGGGAATCAGAATTTCACTTGCCTCATGAGCTAACTAAATCAAATTTTGCCAAAAAATTGAGCTTTCGATCCTTCATCTTTGTTGGACGCAACTCCACAAGGTGTGATTCCCTCGATCTGGTGAGAAAAAACCAAGAAAATGAAGTAGCGAGGGATTGGAAGAAGGAGAGAGTGATTGGCGAAAGAGTGAGAGGAGAGAGAGAGAGAGAGAGAAAATCAAGGCTTTTAAGCTCAATAGATCTCCTTGCTTAAAATTTGATTAATCACACAGGCAACACGCCAAGTGGCATGAAGAGAGGAACAAGAGCATAGCCATTTTGCCAAGAGAGACATGAGAAGGAGAGAGACTGAAAGAGAAATGAGAGGAGAGAGAGAGAGAGAGAGAAAATCAAGGCTTTTAAGCTCAATAGGTCTCCTTGCTTAAAATTTGATTAATTGCATATGCAACACGCCAAGTGGCATGAAGAGAGGAACAAGAGCATAGCCATTATGCCAAATGGCAAAGGGAAGAGAGAGAAGAGAGAGAAGAGAGGGGACGGCTAATGAGGGGGAAATGGCACTAGTTGTGTCTAATTTTTCACATTCATTAAACACCAAGGACAGAGAACTATAATTATAATTCACCAAATCAGCACACAAAACTTCTCGGCTAATATACGGGCCAAGTATCGTTGCTTTGAAAATCTATAATTGACAATCCCTCAAATAATGTCAATTAAAATAACCTAGTTATCGTGACTCAGCTCATTAATTAGATCAGTTTGAAAATTAGGATGTCACGTTACCGGAACAAGGCAGGACAAGGGGCGGCAGCGATGTCAGGCTAGAGAAGGGTAGGCACGGTATAAGGATCTCGGGCAGCTCGACGACGAGATGTGGACTAGGACAACAGCAGATCGTCGTCAAGGCATCTTAATGCAACGAGGTTGACAGCACATAGGGTCGGCTTAGCTTGTGAATCGGCAAGATAGGTTTTCAAGCGAAGCTCGTCAGGGTAACAATAAGTGTCGGTGGGTTACGGCTCAGACATGGCAGGGTGTGACCGAGCAAAGAGCTCGGCTAGGAAGGGGAAGCGCCCAGGATCTCGGCCATGTAGTTGGGACTCAGCTGAAGCAATTCGATAGGGACTCTCCCTCTCTCATTTTCCACGTGCGACTCTCATGTGTTCTAAAAATTATGAATTGCCCACCTTCGTTTTCTAAGGCATAACTATATATTTATAGTGTTTAAGCTAGGTTTAATTCCCCGAGCTTATTTAGGTCTTGTCAAGATAATGGGCTGAATTAACCTAGGCTTTCCCTCTTGTGAATTTCAGCTAGGTCTTGTCCTCAACGTGGCCGAAATTTGTCCCCTTTTGTGGCTTGATTAATGGCAAGTTTGATCCATTTAAAACTCAAGCCTTTAACTTTGACGGGCTAAACCCAACTCATTTAAAGCACAAAACCTCATTTAATGAGCTAGAAATTTCAGCCACTATGCCTCATGCCTTGGTCGAATTCTTCATGTAGTGTAAACTTTGGTCCATGCGATCACTTTAGGTTCATCTACCACCACTGGTTCAATGCAAATGCAATTAAACTATGTGCTTCTAAAAAATTATATGTTATGCAATTTAATTATATTATTTATGTTTAGAGTCTAAAAGTTAGTCCCTAATTTTTATGCAATTAATTCTTAAATAATTAGTCAAAATTTAGGTGTCAACAAATCTCTAGTCCCTAATTTTTATGCAATTAATTCCTAACTGGTTAGTAAAATTTGGGTGTCAACAAATCTCTATTTACTAATACTATTTTCATACTCGTGATTATCATATTGTAGTATTTAAAGTTACTTTAGATTAATTTTTCCCCTGGATGTCTACTTTCTTAATAATTAAGGACCTCACTTAATGGGATTTGAACAAATACAAAGTGAGATTTTCTATGCACAGAATAAAAGAGTTACTCGGTTTCATTAAACATATTAGTAATGGATATGGCACTATTTCTCTGAAAAGAGTGACAGTGCCATAAGTTATTCAATTCTCTAAAATAATTAAATAAACTAAATATCATGTTTAGTAAAAAATGAAAATAATTTATAGGATCTACGGGACAATTACTTAAAAATTAATTTGAAATTGAGATATTTTTTTTTTCCTAAAAGAATAGATAAGAGATTAGTTTGTGACATTTAATTTATTAGTTTATCATTTCAATAATTAGTAAAGTACATAATTTAAAATGACATTTATCCAAATCAAATTTGAAATATAATGGATGTTCATTTGAATATAAAATTACTAATAGAAAATGTTGAATCGGTGTCCATTGATTTTGGTCATCAAGACTCCACCGTCTTCCACCTTGGATCAAGCCATCAAGGCCTAAAGAGGGTTCGAAATTTGTGAGTCTCTTTAATCATGCTCAAGAAAAGAGAATCAAAGGATTGACATTTCACTTTATCATTGTGGTTGCCACATGACAAGACACTTGATATGTGTTGAAAAACATCTCTATTATATTTTGATGATCACCAGACTATCTTTGAGTTCTAACATTTACTATAACAAGTGCAAATAGTGAAATTCCTTATATCATCCATGATATTGGTTGATCATTGGTCTTAACATTGCATGTCATTCAGATTGGTATTGTCATTGAGGATATTTAGCCGAGTTACTTACAATAAGCACTTGTGATGGTGATGGTAATTCATTGGGTCTAATGATAGTGATATATGCACTGGAAAGATGATTGTTGATGATTCAAATAGCTGTTACAAGATTAGACCTTGTAGTAGAAAAATCGAGAAAGCAATCACAAAAGTAGCGAACAATTTACTATTCTAACAGTTGCAGTAGGCTTAAATTAAGAAGTCTAAGATTGGTAGAGGAAACAACTATAGGTGTGGTGTCAATTCTCTTAAAGGTCTTCTCCAATGACTCTCGATGGCTAGATGATCATCCTTGAAGATGTCCAACAAATATATTGAAGACTTGAGTATATAAGGAGCAGTGATAATGGAAAGAGGTTTGGCTAGATTGAATATTGCAATTACCATCACAAATAGAAATTGTATGTGATTTTCCTCTGTATTGCTATTTGTATTGGTTTTAGCACTAAGATAGATGATAGTCAAGTATGCAAGTGTAAGTGCCATGTGTGTGTCCTGACTCCTGATAAGGTAATCTATCCATTGAGAGGAACAATACTAGCCAATTGTAATTTGCTCCACTAATTATTAGTTGAATCCAATTGTTGTTAAGGCTATTAGTCCAATAATGGATTTGGATATAAAGTCGAACCACTATATATTGTTGTGTGATTATTTTAATTCACTCTATTCTACTTATCATCATCACACGCGCTACTATGTTCGAGATATTATTTTGATTGCTAATTGTTTAATATTCCATAAAAGTTTTTATATCGTCACTCAACCTATTCAACCTCCTTTTTAGGTTGTCATGTTAGCTCAACAGTATGGTTCACCATATGCCCTAAGTTCAAACATTAATTATGGGTTCATGGATTCTTGTCCCAAAATGCCATCTGTTGTTAGTTTGAATTAAAAACAAAAGAAAAAAAGGATAAACTTGAATGACATATTTTCTTTGATTCCATCGGATCTATTTAATTAAATGGAACGATTTATTTTAGTTAACAAATATTATCAAACTCAGATAATTTTCTTTAATACAACTTAAATTATTTAACTACGAATAAAATGAATGATATGGTTTATTTAATTAAGCAATCTTTCATAAAATTATCTAGCTAGGAACGAAATAAATGATATACTCTATTTAATTTAGAAAATTTTGAAGATACGTATATAGTTAAAGTTAGAGCCGAGAGAAAGTCTGTTCCTATCCTCACCACATGGCATTCAGTTTGCCTCCATGATTGTCATGTGGCAAGAAACGAGGCACAGTTTCGCCACATGGCCCAATTCGAAATGTAAATAGTGTAAGGAGAAATGGTTTTAGGTTTCAATTTAATTATTACGATGATTGAATGGAAATGTCGATTAAAAAGCGTGACACTTAATAAGGAAATCCACATACTATTCAACAAAAATATAATTGAATTTGTGAAGCTAATTGTGTTCAAACCCTTCTTTTATAATTTGTATATTATATGTTTATTTAACTGAATAATAAGTTAAAGTTTTTTGGTCCCATTTTGTATATCCAATTCGAAAAATGTTTTTAATTGGCATTTTCTACTTAATTCAACAACCCTAAGTAAAATATATGTGAAAATTATTGACATTGATAAGAAAAATAAACCCCTATGAAAATACATCTACTAACTTATGCCTGCACTAACTGGTCATTTACTACATATGAAGAAATTGTATACATAGATATATATTTGAACTTTTTTAAGGTAAGGTCTTATTTTAAGATTGAAAGAATTCAAATTTCAAATTAAAGTATGCGTGAGATGAAATAAAATTATCAATTTATGCCTTTGTCCATTGATAGGATACTTATAATAACTGATTTTGGATATTTTGGAAAGAAAAGGAAAAGATTGTGAGATCTCAAAAGTAGGAATCTCTATTTGCTTTATTTATGAGTATAGATCAGGAGACATGCTCTGATAAAATGTGTTTATCATAACAAACTTTATTCAAATGTCGATAACATAACAAACTTTATTTGTCGTACTAAAGATAATTTTTTTTTTAAGATGTCATATCGATAATATATATCTTACAAGAGAGATGGTTCGATCAATGCAACAATTTTCTAAAATGTTTTGTCCTAGAGAGGTAAACTAAATTATGCTTGAGAGTCACTTGAAAAAGAAGTGAGCGGTTATTTGATGATGGAAGGATTTGGTGGTGGAAGAAAACAACAAAGGATACTATTGGATCCCCTACTTATTCGTTAAATTTTTATTATGATTTTCTGCGAGGATGATTTAAAAAAAAAAAAAACAAAAAGTTAGACAAAATGGAATTTTAACTTTTCCGAAAACACTTTTATAATTTGCCAACTTAACAAAGAAAAATGCAATTTAGAGATCTTGAGTCCTAATAGTATGAAATAATGAATTAATCTTATCTAATAACTAATAAAGAGATAGTAGCTAAATTTAACTTGTAAACAGGTAATGAGACTACAACACAAAAAGTTTCTTTTTTAAAAACGGAGCCTGCTTTACGCTATGTTTGGAAAATAACAGAAAATGGGCAAAATGAAATATGAGTGAAGAATGAAGAACAATTTGAAATTTTTCTGAGAATGAAAAAGAGGCAACTGAAAAATTTAAGCAACGCCTTCTTCATAAAACTGAAATTTAAGGCTTGTTTAATAAAACTGAAAAGGAAAAAGTGTTGAAAATTGTAGTTGTAAATTCTACATTCTAGATATAGAAACAAAAGTTCCTTTTACAGTAATTAAAAAGTGAAAATTGAACATTTCCTTACCTTATATAATTTGCAAGATTTTAACTGTTATTGATTGACTTTTCTACTTAATCAAAATAAGTAACCTCTTCATTACTTACCCCACATGTGATTTTTTTACTTAATTAATTTGTTTTAGTCAATGTTGTAATATTTATAAAACAAGCTTAATGTCATTAAGCGTAAATTTTTTATTTTCAGCACTTAATCGGGTTATCAAACTGGTCTATACTACTGGAAATTCAAGTCAAGTATTTTAAGTGTCGACCGTCTTAATTTCTGAAAAAAAAAACAAAATGTGATTTGATAATAGCTGAATATATAGTATTCAATATCTATATATATGCCTAATTTGTATTAGTGAATATTACTGGTAGGTTTTAGGCTTTTAGTGATGTAATGGGTAATATTTTAATTCATACTAGAACACCTTTTTTATCGAATGAAATAAGTAAAGCCCCTTCTTTTTTTCTTTTGGGGTGATCGAAAAGTAAAGCCCTTCTTACTACCAAGCGAAATAAGTGATTTTATTTTTTTTACTTAGTTGTCGTTTAAATGAAAACTAATTATGACTATCAAACGTGCTTGATTTTATTAATTGCTGAACACATTGATTTTCAGTAATCGGCACTTATCGGAGTTATCAAATATCTCTGTTTCCTCCAAATTTTCCTTCACATCCAAACATAGCGTTAATGGCGCGGGGCACTTAAAACAAGAATCAAGGGGCCGGGCTTCTGCTTATCCCTTTAAATTGAGGTAGGATTGATGGCCTAGTCCCTTATGATGTCTCAAAAGTAAGCCCATATTTCTAAGTCTTCTCTAATGTAGCATTTTAAAGTAAATCAATTGGATGGTTGAAAACGCGATATAGTGGTCACCCATGAGTTGTGTTAATTATTTTGTGTGCCTAGTCTTTTCATGTATTAATGAACATTTATCTTGTTTGATTTATTTATATCTTCAAGTATGCATATATTTTGGGACACATCCAAAAGCATACTCGTATTTCAAACCATTACTACTTTCATACCTTTACTTTAGAAAACAAAAACAGCTTTATATATTGAGGCCCTGGCTCTACAGACTGCAAAAATCAGTTACTATGGTCCCTCTATATATGAAATTGTCATTTTCTTTTGCAAAATATCGACGTTTAAATCCCAAATTACCCTTTTACTCAAAATCCCTTACTCATTCAAAACTCTACTAAGACAACTTATTATGATTTTGACCATGACAACCTCTGCCTAACTCATTGTCTGTCGTTGACGACCTTGGTGGAGGCCACGCCAAGTGGCACAACCTCAATTGAGTTCACCGATGTCCTTGAGGCTATGGTAAAGGCATGGACAACATCTATCTTGGGAGCTCAAATGGAGGTTATGAACCGAGACAAAGTCATGATGACCTTGTTTGAAATTGTTTATGGTGGCCCACGAACTCAAGTCGAGGTCGTAGGCCACTACCCAAGTCACGGACGAGCTCGATCAAGGTCATATGTGGTGGCTTTCGGTCGAGGCCATGGACGATCTTTAATATGTTCTTATGGGAATCAAGGCCCCGGGGGGTTGGTGGGGAAGGGAGAGCAATCAACAGTAGCGGGGTGACAGTCAATGGCGGAGGTAGCGGTGATGGTGGGTGGTGAATTACATGAAGGTTACGGTTTGAGATTTATTGAGTTGGAGATTTGTAAAGGGGTAATTTGGTTTTTTTAATGTGGAAACTTTTTTAGAATAATGAAAATGTTTTTTTTTTTTAATTTATAGTAAAGATATGCAAGTCCAATTTTTAATAAAGATAATATAAAATCTCTACTATATAGAAAACAAAATTAAAAGAGGACTTCAGCTCACATTTTTGTAGCATGAAATGCCATCAAAGCACTAAAACGAATTTTTATGGTTTATTTATAAATTATGGATAAAATTGTACCTTTAAAGTTAATTAGATAATAAAAAGCGATTCTCTCATATCTGTCACACTTAGGACAAAATTAGGGAAAATTTAGCAAATTTTGAAACGAGCTCTTATGGAAAAAATAAATGAATTTTTTAATCTTCGCTCATTTTCTTTAGATCCGGCCTCCACAAGAGAACCTATTTTAGGTGACTCATTCATGTGAAATTCCTCATCCATCCATGTCACATGTCGATCATTCTAGTTATTTGCTTCCATGTTGGCAATTTAATGAGAATATTGAATGGAAGCTAATGCATGGTAGATTAGTCATGATTGTACCATTTTGAGATTTTTAGTGACAACAAAATTATTTTAAAGTGAAAATAGCACATGTGTACTAACGTGGGAATTTTTTATGGTATTAAATGAATTCACATTCTAAATAGATCAGATTTTCAAATCTCATTTATTTTTCACACACAATGTACATGCTTTCTTATTAGTTAGTTATGAACATATATTGCCTGTGTAAGCTTTTTGCTTTCAATAACTAAAAAAATTACAATATTCTTTTCATTACCTCTTATAGAGTAACTTCATGATTTATTAGGTGATAAAATACATATAGCATATTTAAAACGTCAAATTTTTGTATTTGGCTTTAGTCCTTTTTTATATATAAAAAATCTGCAAAGGACACAATTATTGTAACCAAATGTCAAATTTCCTAGGAGATCTATATTAGCAAGGGCAAATATCATTTTGCCTCACTTTTGCTCTTTTTAAAGCTACCCCTCCATTAATTAGCAAGAAAAAGCCAACAAATAAGTTGGAGCTCGCAGTAAGTTTTCGCTATAATTTTCATCCACTGCTCACAAGATAACTTCACATTCCCCCCTTTTTTTTTGAGTGATTCTTAATAATCTTATTTATTTTTCACATATTTATTTGATTTTGCACGCATGCGTAGTGCATGCTAAGCACTAATACTTAAATAGACTAAAGCCAAGTTAACTTATTCAATATTGTCGCTTATAAACGATAACACAAATAAATAAATAAAAATCAAATAGTACCATACTTTCTAGCACGTAATTTAGACACTGCGTAATTTGTTGCTCAAATGCACGGATCAAGATCCTCGAGTCTGATAACATCACAAACGTTAGATTATGTGAAAACCACTGTAACTTATCGCCTAAAAGCAGACCAGCATTCATTGTATTTTACTTGATGCATTTCTCTCTCTCTACGCTATTGCTTCGTTTCTAAGCACACGGATCGCCACCTCATCATCTCATAGCCGTCGATAGGATCCCAATCCAACGGTCAATGTCCTCTCAATTCCAACCCTCCCAAGGCCATTTTCCTCACCCTGCCCCATAAAAGCCTCTCAATTTCATCACCTCGATCGATCGACTCCTGGGAAAATATTTTCCATCTAATTTCCCCGAGAAAGAGTTGAGAGATTTTCCTCTTCGTCTTTTCCTCCGGCGAGATTTGCGCGAGAAGAGAATGGAAGCCGGAGGGAAGCTGAAGAAAGGTGCCGGAGGAAGGAAGGGTGGCGGTCCGAAGAAGAAGCCGGTCTCTCGGTCTGTCAAGGCCGGGCTGCAGTTCCCGGTCGGTCGGATCGGTCGGTACTTGAAGAAGGGCCGTTACTCCCAGCGCGTCGGCACCGGAGCTCCGGTTTACCTCGCCGCCGTTCTTGAGTACCTCGCTGCTGAGGTTCTCTCTCTCTCTCTCTCTCTCTCTCAATGGTCGGCCGTGACATTGTCGAGTTAGGGTTCTATTCTTGCCGTGTAATTGTCCCGAGCTCGATTGAGATTTCTCCTCGAATTCGTGATATAGCAGTTGGGGGTTTTTGTCTGCGCAATTTAGATACTAATCTTCTGAGGTAATGAAGGTTGTCTTTTTCAAATGCTTGCGAATGGAAGCTTATGGAAATGTCCTTGCATTGGTTCGCCATTTCTGTGCTATAGGTACTGTGGTCAAATGGTGATTTAGTTGGTAGTTGGTAGTTTTCTTTAGATGGAGGTTCTTGATCCCATTGCTCTGTTTCTCTGTAAAGGAGTTGACTGATATTCTGGTGGGTGGGTTGTGAGATTGGTCGTGTTCTCCTTGTCTGTCTGGACTGTCTATTATATGTGGAGGCATTCAACTTTGGAAGTATCATAATGAATATCGTGAATTTATTTATGGAAAGGTTTGGGCAAAGGACGGTGGAGGCCTACTTTGACGGTTCACCCTCGGTTACCTGTGCTTTTAGGTTTTTCAATTACACTTTGAGGCTGGCTTTCGTTCTGAAGAGCCTATTGAAAATTAAATTTCACTTGCTAAAGCAAAAGGTTTTTTTTTTTTTTTTTTTTTTTTTTTTTTTTTGAACATTAAATTTTCCTTCGATCCCAATGTGCATCTTATGGACTTCGTTTGTGTCGGTGAAAACTTTATGACTAAGGAAAATTTTTTCTTTGAAGATTTTCAAAGAAAATGTTTGGTTTTCGATTGTTTAGTGGTGTACTTGAAAGTGAGATGCAAAAAGTTTTTTCTTGATATTTTCCTTGAATGGATTTTTTTTTTTTTGGTTAATTGTTCACTTTTAGCGAAACGAACACATGTAAGTTTGGAAAGTCATTCCATGAAAATCTTTTCCCATAGAAATGAACGCAGCCTTTTTGTGTTCTAATTAGACATGGGCATGTTAAAATGTTGTAGGTCCTGGAGTTGGCTGGTAATGCTGCAAGAGACAACAAGAAGAACAGGATCATCCCGAGACATGTTCTCTTAGCTGTGAGGAATGACGAGGAGCTTGGGAAATTGCTCGCTGGAGTGACCATCGCCCATGGAGGGGTGCTTCCCAACATCAACCCGGTCCTCCTGCCAAAGAAGACTGAGAAGGCGACCAAGGAACCAAAGTCTCCTTCCAAGGCCACCAAGTCGCCCAAGAAGGCTTAAGGGATTAGTCTGTTTTGATTTGGTTTGGTGCCTAAGGTGACTGTTTGTATTGCCCTCTTTTTACGCCTCTGCAGGCTGTATGTAATTTAGCTCGATGTACTTAAAAGCCCTTGTAGGTGATGTTGATGGTGTTAGGATTTTCAGGCCATTGGGCTATTTGGTTTTATGTTTCCGTAGAACATCTTTTGTTTCTCCGAATTGAATGACATCCTGAAAGATTTTAGAAAGTTATTGATTTGCCCTCCATTGGGAGCTGGGATTATTTGTCATTACTAGAGTGGTCTCTCTTTCCAGTAGTTATTTTTTGGCATTGCGATCATGAACAAGTTGTTCCGGAGTCGAACTGTAAAGTATGTACCAAGGTAGTTGGTCTAGTAGTGAATGAGTCACTTATTTTTATGAGATTATTAGTTTGATTTTCATTGCAAATGAATTTGTAATGGTTCATTTGGCTTCGCCCCACAATAAGCTGAATTTGATAATGTTGAGAAATACTGATTTTGACGATTTGAAAGGATTTGTGGGTGCAAACGCTGGAAGCTAGTCTCCCCAATATGCTTCTTTGGACGATGTACCTGCACCCTCGAAGAAAATCCACAAGCAATTTCGGCGTTAGCTTTGCGGATAAAAAAGTCCGGTGAGTGGAGGACAGCATTTCGGCTCGAGATCAATGCCAAAATGCCAATGGTGTCAAGAAAGCCATTTACACGTTACATGGTAGTGAATTAATTGGTGCATTGTCAAGTGGGATGAACTACTTGAGATGACACTAGTGTCGATATGGGGAATAGATGTTCAGGGTCGAAAAGAGCAACTATAATGCTACATGTCGAAAGCTCGTTCAAGTACGACGAGCTGAGCAATTAGTTGGAGTCTGCATATTATTGTCTTGCATATTAGTCTTGCCGTCAAATAAATCCTTTGGTTTTGCCGAGATTCCTGCTTCGGTCACATGTGCAGGCAGTTTTGCAATCTCAGTTCAAGCTCGTTCGGCAACAAACGCCAGCAACTGCAAGTTGCAGTTCAAAGAGAGGACAGCATTGATGCATATGCTGTTGATGGATAACTTGCAGTCATTGGTTGGACTAATGATGTATGGACTAACACTATGAATTATGCTTATTGTGTTGTCAGTGGTTATGGGTTAATGAGGAATGAGAATTGTCATTGAACTCTTATGTATAAGAAGTTGATATTTTTGCACGGTTCTTGAAATGTGGCTGTAAAAAATAATGAGAGCTATCAATGAGTTCGACATTTTCGATAAAATTTTTGGCATCACCGGAACAACTCCTTTCCTTGGAGTGTGCTCCTACAGGTAAACCCATTTGCCATGGCATTTTCTCCGATGTGCGGTGCGGGTACCACTGCATTAAGTTGTTTGTTAAGACGGTCTTAACTAATTTTTGATCTTGTGGGCAACATACATAAGTCAGTTCACTACATTAGATCCAGCCCACTAAGTTGTTAAGGAGTTGGAGTTTTTATACATGACATACGGAAAGCAAGCTGAAAAATTTCCCTCTTGATGTAAGGAGGTGGAATTTAAACGGACAACATATTGAAGAAGGCATGTGAAGAGATGAGTGCTGACGCTATACTTCATTACTCATGGCGGATGTGGCGATCTCCCGCAATTGGCTTTACAAGATTGGAGAGTTGCTCAAGTCTTTAGGGACCTCTTACATTTTTCAGCTATGAGACAAATGCTTTGAGCATTGGCATTCGAGAGCCATTCCGTTTTATATATAACATCGGTTGAATTGATTAATGAAGCCGGTGATCCATACTTCAACGCAGCAGAACTGGATGAGAAGGAAAAATTCCTCAAATATTATAAAGACACTTCGCTCGTTTTTTTCTTTTTGGTGTTCATTGTTTTGGGACCGAGGCTCAGGTTGGAGTCTCCTTGTTCCATATTACAAAAATTAGGAATCGATGAGGAAGTCCTAGTCGAGAAGATAGTAGCAATGGTAATAAATTGGTTTTGAATATGTGTGCTAAATATGCCAATTGGTTCGATAAGACAAGTTTCACCCTACGGACGGAGATGACGCTCTCATCGAGCAATGTTCAAAAATCTTTATGGTATGTGCTATGTAAGGAGAACACCCCACGTCCCTTTGCTAGGTCTTTGTCTTCATCCATCAACAAGGTCAAGATGTAGTGTGGCACAAACTATTCCAAATACGCCGATAGAGTTAGCAAATACAACATCGATGTTCTAAAATGGTGCAATTGGAGAGCCGTTAGTTTTGCAATTCCAATTAGGTTAATAAAGGTATCACTAAAGGCCACGTTTAGTGCTAGCTAATTAATAGCATGATATTTTACTTGGCGAAAAATTGATTGTTATAAAATATATGAAACAATGCTAAATTACCCAAATAGAGCTAAGTGATCCATTGCGCTTAGCACATCCGGGATTGGTATTAAAATATGGTTGGACAGTCGGTGTAGATCAATATTTTAATAGTAATTTGTGATGAATGCGCCAATTTATACACACTATAAATAGATTATGCTCCCCACTGTCCTCATCATTCAAAACACTTATCATGTATCCACTGAGGCCGTCTAAGGGAGGGGAAGGAGAGGAAGACCGAGCCATGGTTTCATATAGTTTCATCTGTATCGATCGATTTAAAGGTGGTGACTTACTAAATCAAATATGTGATTTCAATTCTAACGTAAGTATTCTAAAGTCTATACACGGGTTCTGAATCGTTGAATTTCTTATACTTTATTCACACAATTATGTGTATGCAATGCCAAGGGTTTCGCTAATCTTCCATCCCTGTGCCAGTCCCCCGTTATTGCTTGGAGAAGCCAGACACAATCTCTGCGAAGTAGGACGGAAAATGACCCACTTCCTTTTGTCGAGTAATGCAAGAACAGTTTGGAGTCTTGATCTTTTCTCCTCCGCAAGCCATTTCTACCTCTCATTGTAACTCTCATTCCCATTTCTGAAATTAAGACAGTAACACTTTCATGGATTATCAAGGAATAGTTTTCGTTTTTCACTTTTCTGTGACTTTCTCACGCGTACGCACGATTACGTTTTCAATCTTATAAAGTACCCAAATTAATATGCTTGCCCAGATTGCTGTCTATGGGATGGGAATTGACATAATAGTAAAATGGGCACGCGCTTACCATGTGCATGAAGTCTAGTATTAGTACATTGAAAATTGCCATTGAGAAGCATGAAAAAAACTCGTGCAAATATGATTTTGGAAAAGTAGGCATCATAAATATCACGTGGACTATCCATGAATAGTATGTGAAGAACAAATAGTTTAGCCACGGGCCATGGCAAATGCCGTTGGCTGAATGACAGAAAAATCTTATGTAAAATTGTCATCTTTATAGCTCCTTATTGAGGTAAGTTCTATAAGAGCGATTATTGCTGCGTTAGCTATGAATCTAACCAGGTAAACAAAGTCATCTGGGAGCATTGTGCTCTCTGTGATTCCGAAAGCTCGAAGTCATCACCTGTCATACCACGGCAACGCTTTGCATGCTGGAGTTGGGACAGCCACTGAGGCATCATTTTCGCAGTCACACTAGGGACTTTAATATGACTGAGTGCACAGAGACAACAGTCGAGGAAGGAACAAATCCATATCTTCTAGGACTTCTACATGGGCTAGTGCAAATTATGGTAAAACTAAGAATGTTATAACATACTAGGGGAGTTACGACCAAAGTCAGAAGACCAATCAATTCTTAGGAGAATCCTGGGCCACGGCAAATGCTGGTGACTCAATGACAGAAAAATCTTATATAAAATTTTCTTCTTTATAGCTCCTTAAATGAGGTTAAAGTTCTAAGAAAGGCAAAATTGCTGCATTAGCTATGAAGCTAACAAGGTAAACAAAGTCACTCGGTAGCATTGTGCTATCTGTGATTCCAAAAGCTTGAAGTCATCACCTAGCATGCCGCTTAACATTTGCAGCTAAATTCATGGTCTGAAAGTTAAAAGATTGTACATATGCAATGAGACAGTTCCTGAATTTAGTTAAGTCTTTCTTTTTAAATTTTTAGTCTTTTAATTATACTGGGGTTTAAATGTCTTCGATTGTATCATGTTTCCTGAACCGTGATCAACATCCTGACCACTGAAAATATCCTAATGTTTTGTAGTTCATTGATATCATTCCAAATTGATACACGAGTCTGTGAAACATTTTACACCAATCCCTCTATAATTACATCTATCCACATCTGTTCTCAGCCTCTAGAAATGTTGCAACAAAGATTGGAGCTCCTAGACTACAATGCTTTCTATGTCGTTCACTCTGTTACTAGGTAACTTCTGTCCAAGGGGTAAAGTTTTGGCCTTATGCAGTTCAGTAACAACGTCTCTGTTGTCCATTCATTCACCTGGTGATGCAGCTGAACAGATGACCCCACTCCGAAGGATTGTAGCCAAGCACGTGCTTATGTTGTTTCCGTCTGTATGTCGCCCATTGTCAAAATATGAAGGGAAAGGACAGATAGAGAAGAAGAAGTGTAGGAATTTCTGTGTATTTCTCTCTGTGTTACAATCAATGTACAGAGTTTCATTATATTACAAAGTATGTGTAGAAGAAAAGGAAACGATACAATGTACATATTAGATCTGATTTAAATTGATTCAATAAAATCTTTATAGATTTGATTTAATCAAATCTTTCCTAACTTCTACGTATCTTCTAACACTCCCCCTCAAGCTGGTGGCTTGTAGATGTCCAAGACGCCTAGCTTGCTCAAGAGATACGCATGCTGTTTCTGACACAAAGGTTTGGTGAAGACATCCGCCGGTTGTTCTTGTGTTCCAATCCCTTGTGTCTCAATTATCCCTTCCTGGATTTTCTCCCGGGTGAAATGACAATCTACTTCAATGTGCTTTGTTCTCTCATGCACTATAGGGTTGGATGCAAGTTTTAGGGCTGCATCATTGTCGCAAAACAACTTTGTTGGTCCCTTGACCTGTACTCCAAGATCATGAAGTAACCCTCTCAACCATACTATCTCACATGTAGTTTTAGCCATGGCTCGATATTCCGCCTCTGCCGAAGACAATGAGACAGTTGGTTGCTTCTTTGTTCTCCAGGAAAGTAAAGAATCCCCAAATTTGATACAAAATCCGGTTATCGATCTTCTGCTCATAGGACAGGTTGCATAGTCTGCGTCGTAGTGTGCGGTCATTTTCATGTCACACTTCCTAGAGAGAAGAATCCCAAGACCAGGACATTTCTTCAAGTACCTCACTACTTTCAACGCGGCATTCATATGAGACTGTTTTGGCTTATGCATGAACTGGCTAAGTGTCTGCACAACATAACTTATGTCTGGTCTGGTCATAGTTAAATATATGAGCTTCCTGACAAGCTTCTGATAGCCAAAAGAGTCCTTGAGAATATGATCTTCCTCCTGAGGTACTTTAGCATCATAATCAGCGGTTGTTAGTTTGGTATTTTGTTCAATCGGTACCACAGCTGGCTTACATCCAGATAATCCTGCTTCTGAAATGATCTCCAATGCAAATTTTCTCTGACTGAGAGAGATTCCTTGGCTAGATCGAGCAATTTCGATCCCAAGGAAATACTTTGGCGATCCCAGATCTTTAATATGAAAAGTAGAATGCAAGTATCCTTTAAGGCTTTTGATGGCTATTTCATCATTCCCCATAATGAGTATGTCATCTACGTATATCATCAAGTAGATAGATGACGTACCTTGAGTCCATGTGAAAACAGCATAATCAAATTTGGATTGTTGAAAACCAGCAGCTATTAGTGATTCAGCAAACTTTGCATACCACTGTCTGGATGCTTGCTTGAGCCCGTATAAGGATTTGCGGAGACGACATACTCTATTCTCCCCCTGTCTCCGTAAACCTTGATGTATTTCCATATATATCTCCTCGTCTAAATCACCATGAAGAAAGGCATTATGAACATCCATCTGATGTAATGACCAGTCTTGAGAAGCTGCTACAGAGAGAAAGGAACGCACTGTGACAGCCTTGGCCACAGGAGAAAAAGTCTCGTGATAATCGAAACCTTCTTTCTGCGTGAAACCTTTAGCCACTAGTCGTGCCTTGTATCGTTCAACCGACCCATCTGCTCGATGTTTAATCTTGTAGACCCATTTACATCCAATTGCTTTATGATGTGGAGGTAATAAAACAAGATCCCATGTGTGATTATCCATAAGGGCCTTCAATTCGGCCTCCATAGCTGTCTGCCATCGTGAATCCGTACTTGCTTCATGGAAGTTGGATGGTTCTTGTTCTTTAGAAATACGAGCAATGCAACATCGATGCTTTGGGGACAAATGATCGAAGGAAACGTAAGATGAGATTGGAAAAGGAATACCTGGTGAATTCCTGACTCCACATATATAATCTTTGGTCCAGGTAGGTGGTCGAGTAGCTCGTCCAGAACGTCTGTGTTGATTTTCTTCTGAAGATGTAGCAGTGGCTGGGTTATCCACTGGAAGCAAGTCTGAAGGAGGCATATCTGGAGGAATCTCAGCATCATTTAGTCTTTCATCCTGGACTTCCTCGAAAGGTGTTGTGCCGACAGTGGTTGTGGAAACACCTTGTGTATCTATCAACGGAGGAAGAAATATATATCCAGAATCTGCAAATCTATCTTCAGCAAAATAGTTTGGAGAATGCCCTGGTTCTGTGTCACTTTTGTTCTGATGAGCAAAAGGGAAAATAGTTTCTTGGAATGTAATATCCCTGCTGACAGAAAATTCTCTTGTATGTGGATCAAAAATCCGATATCCCTTCTGTAGGGTAGAATAGCCCATGAAGATGCAGTGACGAGCCCGCGGACTCATCTTATCTTTAGGCCCGACAATCGCAGCATAGCACAGACATCCAAAAACTCTTAGATGGTTCAAATCTGGTTGCTTCCCAAAGAGTATCTGGAAAGGGGATTGGCCATCCAGAACTTTGGTCGGCATTCGATTTATCAGATAAGCAGCAGTCAATATGCAATCCCCCCAAAAACTATCTGGAATAGAAGCTTGAAATTTTAAAGCTCTGGCAACCTCTAAGAGATGACGATGCTTCCTTTCCACCACTCCATTTTGTTGTGGTGTATAAATACAGGAGCTCTCATGTAAGATCCCTTGTGATGAAAGGAGATCCGCACGTTCATGATTAAAAAATTCCTTTCCATAGTCTGTCCTTATCCTTTGTACAGGTTTCCCAAACTGAGTTTTGGATAAGGAAAGAAAAGTTTTTAAGTTGGACACAACTTGACTTTTGGACTGCATGAGAAAAATCCATGTAGCTCTAGAGTGATCATCCACAATGGTAAGGAAAAATCGCGATCCATCATGATTTATGGTATGGTAAGGTCCCCAGACATCAATATGAAGTAAGGAAAGAATATTTTTCGATCGACTTTGACTTAAGGGAAAATGATTACGCGATTGCTTTGCAAGTGGGCAAATTCGACATTGAGGATAAGAATAAAAAGAGCTATGACCCAATCTGGAGTGCAAAAGGAAATTTCTATCATTGGAAGTTGAGTTACACAATGATTTCTTTTATTACAAGAAAAATTGAAATTTGCAGGCAAGCTTTTCTAGAAAAACAATCCTTCAGAGAGACTACCCCAGCCCATCAGTGTCCCAGTCGAAAAGGCCTGAAATAAACAGGTATCGATGTTGAAAATGACTCGACAAGAGTTCTCCTTACAAGCTCTAGACACTGAAATGAGATTAAATTGGAAGTCTGGAATATAAAGGACATTGGTAAGGACAATATGGGAATTGAGCTCGACTGTTCCTGTTGTAGTGACATATGCAGCATTTCCATTGGGTAATTGCACAGTGACAGGATCTTCTAATTCTTCATTAATTGCAGAAAATAACCTTCTATCACATGCTATATGATCACTGGCTCCTGAGTCTATAATCCACGTATTTCTAGAAATAGTATTTGCCAGGCAATAAGAAATACCTGTAAAGCTGCTTCCCTTTTTTTGGACATCCAATTTTTGCAAAGCTTGCATAAGTTGCTGATATTCCCCATGTGTAATGGGCTGATTTGCAGAATTTATGGATCCAGAAATTTGATAGGCTGCTGCAGATATTTCTTTTCCCCTATTTTCCTTTTCTCCAGGCCTACCATGTAATTTCCAGCAGGTGTCGATTGTGTGGTGGGGCCGCTTGCAAAAATCGCAAAATAATTTGCCTTTATTTTTAAAATTTGGCCCATATCCTTTCGGATTTTGAGGATCGTTGGATCCTCTAAAATTGGATGCATCTCCACCGTCCAGATCAGCCGAGCCTCGCGCGCCTCTGGAGCCGTCGGATCGCGGCATGCGATCTGAGCCGTCCGCGCTGCCCCATTTAAAGGGCTTTTGATCCGCAAACCCTAGCGGCCCGTGACTCTCCGCGAACCCTAGCGACTCCCCTTTGTTCTCTTGCCCTTTCCGATCTAGGGTTCTCTCCCTCTCCACCCTTGTCGCCAGCGCTAGGGTTTCGGAGATCTTGCTATCTGACGAAGCAAGCCTTTGATTCTCCTCTTGCATCGCAAGCTGGAAGATTCGGCCGAGGGTTGGTGCCGGTTCCATCGCCAGGATCTGCGATCGGAAGGTTCGAAACGAATCATTCAAAATGAGTAAGAATCGAGTTGCTTTCTCCCTATCTTTCATGGCCTTGTACTGTTGGATGGTTGCTTCGGCCCCTTCGAGCTTTTCTTCTGCGCCTTCCAACTCGTTCCAGAGGGCTGAGAGCCTGTTGAAGCACGTCGTTACCGACGTGTTTCCTTGCTTCAGTTCGCTGAGCGATTGGTGGAGTGAAAAAATTTTGGCCCGATCTAATTTGCCATACATTTCACGGATGCTATCCCAAATCGATTTTGAGTCTTCTGTGGGTGGTAACCCAGCTGCAATTTCTGGGTTGATGCAGTTGCCGATCCATGTTCTGACTAATTGGTTGCACTTTCTCCATTGTTTTCCCATTTTTTCGTCGGTCGGGATCGGAACGGTCCCGTCGATGAACCCCTCTTTGTCTTTTGTGATTAGGGCTCGCCGAAATTCCCGCGCCCAGGTTGAGTAACTCTCTGGACTAGTGAGAGGGTGGCTGATGAGCGGCAACTCTGGTCCGTCGGAATTGGAGACAAAGCGCGTCGCCGGGCTCCGGTCGACCCATGGCGGCCGCGAAAGGAAAGGGAAGGTATCCAAGAGGTATTCCCTGGTAAGAATTGTTAGATTGTCCCTGAAATCTCGCACCGAATTGTCCCTGAGGTCCCGTTCCAGATTGATTCGATCCGCCCGTCTGCTCCGGGCCGATGGTCGAGTCTGCCCCAATATTGGTTGGTAGACCTCCGTCGCTCGGCACATTGCTTTGAACTCCCGGCGATGATGTGACTGGATTCATCCCCGGGATCCATGGATATGGCATCCATTGGTAGGGATACGCCGAAAATGGCTGACCCAGATTGAATTGAGCCGGAGCATTCTGCCAATGCGCATGTTGATTTTGGATCTGGCCTAATTGTTGCTCGGTCACAGAAATAGTATTGGAAGTCTGTGGAGTCGAAGCTGTTGGTTCATCTGGATTTGAGGTGAGGTTCTCTGGTTGGTTCATTTTGACAGAATTTCCCTTCAAAAGAGTTTTGATTCCTCTCGGCAACCCCTTTGCAGGATAGGGTTCCTCTCGGCAATCAATAGAAAAGAAGCGGAAGCGATGTCAGAGTCTTTGGTGCTCTAATACCATGTCAAAATATGAAGGGAAATGATAGATAGAGAAGAAGAAGTGTAGGAATTTCTGTGTATTTCTCTCTGTGTTACAATCAATGTACAGAGTTTCATTATATTACAAAGTATGTGTAGAAGAAAAGGAAACGATACAATGTACAAATTAGATCTGATTTAAATTGATTCAATAAAATCTTTATGATTTGATTTAATCAAAATCTTTCCTAACTTCTACGTATCTTCTAACACCCATTGTTATCCAACTCCATCTCTTCTTCCAAATTTAGCAAGGGATCTGTGATCTGCATGACCTTTTTGGAAGAGCCGTTTTGATGAACTCATGGAGGTTAAAGTTGTCCACAAACATGCTCTCCGTGGGTCGCTTTCCTGTGAACAATTCCAGCAAGAGAATCCCGTAGCTATAGACATTGCCTTCGGGTGATACTTCTTCAAATAGACCATATTCTGCAATATACGTAAGTCCCTAAACTAGTCAATTCCTTTTCTGTAAAATAGAGATTTCCTTTTTTCTTTTCCCTATATCTATTAGGAAAACCAAATTGTCTTTCCTATTTTTTCTCCTTTTCTTGGGTACATTTTCCATCTTAGAAGTACAGGCATTATACGATTATAGGAAGCAATATGTGTTGTACTGAAATACTGGAATAAGAGGATGATGATTTGGACAGTAAGAGCAGAGAAAGTAGTTTAGATTACCTGGAGCAACATAACCAACTGTGCCTCTTATGCCGATCGAGCCGGTCTGCATTTGAGAGGCTCTTGATAGGATAAATTTTGCCAGGCCAAAATCACTCACATGTGCACCCAAGTCATCATTTAGAAGGACATTGCTTGGCTTCAAGTCATAGTGTGCTATAGATGCATGGCACCGGTGGTGGAGATAGTCGAACTTTGTATTGCGATATCTGGCTGTTGGACCATATTCAGCTCAATCCAATCTCCAGTAGGATGTAGCCATTTATCCAGGCTGTCATTTGGCATGAACTCAAACACTAATGCTTCAAAATCGTTCCCTTGGAAATCTATGCTTGAGCAAGAGGTGATGATTTTGACGAGATTTCGATGCCGAACTAATGTGGACATCGAGCCATATCGAGAAGGAGGTGCGAATGACCCATTGTCTATTCCTACTGGTTCGATCACTCGAGCGTAGGCCAAGCAATTTAGGCAAGCTGTTGGCGTCATGGTTCGTGATCTTCAACGTGGAGATGACCTTGGATCAAATCTTGAAAAATCTTGGAAATCTTGGCGCAATTTGATTATATGGACACCAAATATTTGACCAAGTCAAATATATATATATTTGTTTAGGAATATTCTAGAATATGACGCATTATATTTCTAGGGTTGGTTTTAGGGTTTGTGTGACAGCTATAAGGCCTATATATAAGACTGACTGAATTTCTTTGAGGGCAGATATATTTTATTTTTGAGGAAAAAGTTGAGAGATTCTCTTATACTGTTCTTTTGAGAACTTGACCTAATCAAGGTTCCCTTGTGACGGTCGATTTGACTTATCGAGTGAGATAGCGAATTCTTTCGCTCGTGGCGTCTATAACGTTGGTTGGTTGACACGCGTACGTCAACAGGTCGCGTTTATACCGAGGTTGCCAATCATAGGTTTGATTGGAGGTCGAGATTTGCAATTCGCACCATCTGGGCCTTCGTAGAACGATCCTTCCGTAATGATTCACATCAGTTGGTATCAGAGCTTGCTTCTACAAGGTCTATTTATCTTTAATTTTATGTTGATATTCAGCAATTTGAGATTTATTGAGCTAGGGTTTCGATTCTAGCTAATTTAGGGATCCGATTGCTTTTGTGCTTTCATAGTAGTTGTTTGCTATTAGTTGTAATTTTTTTTTTTAACACGACAAACAATGACTTCCTGCATTTTACAGCCAAAAGGGTTCCAACAAGACATCTGATATAAAACAGGGCAAAGGTATGAATCCTCGTAGTGAACAATTCCATTCCTTGGTTAAAAAAAACAAGCAGGTTAGCTTTCACTAGGGACTACGAGGCAATCTTAGCCTTCCACTAGCTTTGTAGATCGAATAACGTCTCCTGTTTTAACCTGTGAAAGGATATCTCTCCCTATAGTTGCATAGCCGAAAACAGAAAATTGCCCTTCGTCAAAAGATATACCTCCAAGGCCAGAATTTCTTTTATCATACAAATAGAAGAAAAACTGGGAAGGCGAAGAGTATTCATCAGAGTCAGGGCTGTGCGCCATTGCAACCGCCTCGTAAACAGACATGGGAAGAACTGGCAACTCACCATCCTGTATACTTAATGCTGTCCTGTACAATGGTTCGAATTGCCCAGATGGCATTATCTCTAAAGGAATTCTAAAGCTAGCGCTCTTATCAATGCCACTATATGTGAGGACAGCTTGGTTGGCACAACTGAGCTTCGCCCCATCATATGCTCCATCAACTACCATTTTTGCGAAATTTCCTGCAGTCAATGGCACTGAGTATCCATCAATAACCATTTGAATCGTGGCGGTCTTTCTTGGTTCACCTCCAGCTTCAGGTGAAAATGTTGTTCCATCCCCTTTCTCGATTGTAAGTTCAACAGTTGCTCTGCCCGTTAGTCTGCAACAGTTCGATTTCTGCAACAGTATCTAATGATGATGCAAGGCCTACAGATACTTTATCAGGGTCCTTATCATTGATACCATGAAGGAGGTCCTGCAATCCACCCATACCTTCCCATCAATGAGAGATGCATACAACGAAGAAGCTTTGTCTCTTAGCTCTGTTGGGATACTTGCCAAAATAGAATCTTTCTCATCCTTTGCTATCAAGTTAAAATAGTTCATCAAACTCTCTAGTAAATTTTTGCACAAAATAGGCTAGGTTTGGGAAGAGATGGGTGTTTCTGACTCAATAACACCATGTCTAGTCATGATCATCACCCTCCTATTAGGGCATTGATTCGCCATATGACCCCTACCCAAACACTTAAAACATTTAATCTCATGAGTTCTAGTGTTAGAGTTTTCGATTTTACCTGAAGCCGGATTCATTCCAACTTTACCGTCCCTCTCCTTCTCCTTTGAGGTTTTGGTTTTGGTGTTGTTTCCTCTCCAATTTGGCTTTTTATCTCTCTTCCAATTGGATCTCCAATTTTGATTTGAACCTCCTCCACTTTTGTGATTTCGGCCCATCTTCAATTGCCGCTCAACTTTGATGGCTTTGTCCACTAATTCCTCCAATTCAACATAGTGTTGCAGCTCCACCACCCTTGCTATGTCTCGGCTCAAACCACTCAAAAATCTTGACATTGTGGCCTCACGATCCTCCACCACATTAGCACGGATCATGGCAATCTCCATCTCCTTGCGATACTCTTCCACGTTCTTATTGCCTTGTGTGAGATTTTGTAACTTTTGAAACAAATCTCGATGGTAATGACTTGGCACAAAACGCCTCCTCATCACTGCTTTCATCTCATCTCACGTCTCTATCGGTCTTTCACCATTGCGCCTCCTACTAGTCACAAGTTGATCCCACCAAATTATAGCATAATCAGTAAATTCAACAGCTGCAATTTTTACCTTTTTGAGCTCAGAGTATCGTTGGCAATCAAATACCATCTCCATGCGTTTCTCCCACTCTAGATACGCATCGGGATCATTCTTCCCTTGGAAGGAGGGAATCTTCATCTTGATGTTGCCAAGTTCATCATCTCCTCGGTGTCTAAACCTTCGACCTCCATTCCACCTTTCAAATCGAGCATCTCAATCATCCTCTATGTCGGCCTCATCATCATCATATTGCTGCTGCCTTCTATGTTGTGTTCTAGAGGCGTCTCGCTGATGTTGCGGCCTTCCTCGGGGTATCTCTCGGTCACCATCAACCCTCATGCCATTCACACTTTCTTCGCGCGACATATTTTAGATTTGCAAGTAAACGTTAGTCACAAAAATCCTCACCAATCACTCCCTCACGTGTTTCTCTCAAGGTGTTTGTCACTCCCCTCGTGTTTAACTCAATTCTAGGCTTTTTTCCACCCTCAATTAAGCTTACACACTCTTGCCTTTTTTCTCTCGTATTCTCTTTTCACAAGCTCTTTATTGGACTCACAACCTGTCTCTCAACCCCCTCACAACAATCAATCAAACTAATCAAACAAGATTAGATCACTATTGATTTTGTTTCAGCAAGTAACAATTTCAAATTAACAAGTACAACTTTCGAAATTCAAATTGAAACGCAAATCACTACTGATTTTGTTCCAATTCGGTCTACTAACAAACTAGTCATCTCCTTGATTTTTTTTTGTTCGGCTAATTTTTTTTTTGCCGAATTTGTTTTTTTTTTTTCTCTTGCGCACTTTTTTTTTTAGTGCGTTTTCTTTCTCTTTTTTTTTTTTACGAACTTTTTCTTCTTTTTTTCTTTGACGAACTCATATACAATTTAAGATGCTAGAAAAAAAAATTAAAACTAACAGCAAACAACTACATATGAAAGCACAAAAGCAATTGGATCCCTAAATTAGCTAGAACCGAAACCCTAGCTCAATAAATCTCAAATTGTTGAATATCAATAGAAAATTAAAGATAAATAGACCTTGTAGAAGCAAGCTCTGATACCAACTGAGCATGTGTGAGCTGTCTTGCAGGTTTTAAGGGCCGAACAATTATACGCTAATCTAAAGAAGTGCTCTTTTGTTACCAACAAATTAGTATTTCTAGGATTTGTTGTTAGTACTTATGGTATACAGGTTGATGAAGAAAATGTCAAAGCAATTCGTGAATGGCCAATGCCTAAGACCGTAGGAGAGGTGCGTAGCTTTCATGGATTGGCGAGTTTTTATCAGCGATTTGTGAGAAATTTTAGCACCATTGCCGCACCTTTAACTGAGGTTATCAAGAAGCACGTGGGTTTCACGTGGGGAGAAGAGCAAGAGAAAGCATTTAATCTTTTAAAAGATAAGTTGACTAATGCTCCTTTGTTATCTTTGCCGAATTTCAGTGCTACTTTTGAGATAGAGTGTGATGCTTCTGGTACAGGAATTGGAGCCGTGTTGATGCAAGGACGGCGTCCCATAGCTTATTTCAGCGAGAAATTGAGTGGAGCAACATTGAATTATCCTACCTACAATAAGGAGATGTATGCTTTAGTGCGAGCTTTGGAAACTTGGCAACATAATCTATGGCCAAAGGAGTTTGTGATCCACACCGATCACGAGACCTTGAAGTACTTGAAAGGGCAGCAAAAGTTGAATAAAAGACATGCCAAATGGATGGAGTTCATCGAGACTTTTCCATATGTGATCAAGTACAAGAAAGGTAAGGAGAATGTGGTAGCCGATGCACTTTCTCAAAGGTACGCGATTCTAACTATTTTAGAAGCAAAGTGTCTAGGTTTTGAGCATATCAAGGGCTTATATACTGATGATGATGACTTTGGGAGAGTGTATGAAGCATGTGAACACACTACATTTGATAAATTCTATAGGCGTGAAGGTTATCTTTTCCGTAAAAACAAACTATGTTTGCCTAAGTGTTCTTTGCGTGAATTGTTGGTGCGAGAAGCGCATAGTGGTGGTTTAATGGGACATTTTGGCATTAGTAAGACTTATGAAGTGCTACATGAACATTTTTATTGGCCACATATGAAGAAAGATGTTACACGTGTTTGTGAGAGATGCATTGCTTGTAAGCAATCAAAGTCTACAACTAAACCTATTCCAACGCATCATTGGACTGATATTTCTATGGATTTTGTGTTAGGATTGCCTAGGTCTAAGTATGGTAGAGATTCTATTTATGTGGTTGTTGATCGATTTTCAAAGATGGCTCATTTTATACCTTGTCATAAAACTGATGATGCATCTCATGTTGCTAATTTGTTCTTTAGGGAGGTTGTACGTTTGCATGGCATGCCTAGATCGATTGTTTCAGATCGAGATTCTAAATTTCTTAGCTATTTTTGGAAAATATTGTGGAAAAAACTAGAAACACGGTTGTTATATTCTACTACTTGTCATCCACAGACCAATGGTCAAACCGAGGTAGTTAATAAAACTTTAGAGGTATTGTTGCGTGCTATTATTCAAAAGAACATAAAATCTTGGGAAGATTGTCTGCCACATGTTGAATTTGCATATAATAGGAGCATGCATTCTGCTACTAAATTTACACCATTTGAGGTTGTCTATGATTTTAATCCGTTAACTCCTTTAGATTTAACCTCTTTACCTGTTGATGAGCGTGTGGATTTAGATGGAGCAAAGAAAGCTAAATTTGTCAAGACGTTGCATGAGAAGACGCGCGCAAATATTGTGCGCAAGATTGAGCAATATGCAAGGCAAGCCAACAAAGGGCGCAAAGAAGTGGTGTTTGAACCCGGTGATTGGGTTTGGGTTCATATGCGCAAAGAGAGATTTCCTGAGCAGCGACATTCTAAGTTATTACCGCGAGGGGATGGACCATTCATGGTTTTGGAAAGAGTTAACAATAATGCCTACAAGCTTGATCTTCCAGGTAAGTATGATGTTAGTGCCACATTTAATGTTTCTAAGTTGACTCTTTTCGATGCCAATGATGATTTGAGGGCAAATCCTTTGCATGGGGGAGGGAATGATGTGGACATCGAGCCATATCGAGGAGGAGGTGCTAAGGACCCATTGTCTATTCCTACTGGTTCGATCACTCGAGTGCGGGCCAAGCAATTTAGGCAAGCTGTTGGCGTCATGGTTCGTGATCTTCAGCGTGGAGATGATCTTGTATCAAATCTTGAAAAATCTTGGAAATCTTGGCGCAATTTGATTATATGGACACCAAATATTTGACCAAGTCAAATATATATATCTTCTTGTTTAGGAATATTCTAGAATATGACGCATTATATTTCTAGGGTTGGTTTTAGGGTTTGTGTGATGGCTATAAGGCCTATATATAAGACTGACTGAATTTCTTTGAGGACATATATATTTTATTTTTGAGGAAAAAGTTGTGAGATTCTCTTCTAGTGTTCTTTTGAGGACTTGACTTAATCAAGGTTCCCTTGTGATGGTCGATTTGACTTATCGAGCGAGATATTCGCTTGTGGCGTCTATAACGTTGGTTGGTTGACAGGTGTTCGTCAAGATGTCACGTTCATACCGAGGTTGCCAATCACAGGTTTTATTGGAGGTTGAGGTTTGCAATTCGCACCATCTGGGCCTTCGTAGAACGATCCTTCCGCAACGATCCACATCATGAACACTTCTTAATGCTTCATATTCAACCACAAGGCTCTTTTTAGCTCTGCATTTTTGAAAGTTTAATCACTTTCACGGCAACATTCTAGTTATTGGTGAGCCTCCCTTTAGAGACGGTGCCAAACCTTCCTTGGCCTATTAAGTTTGCAAAGGAAAATCCATCTGTTGCTCTATAGAGTTCTGAGTAAGACAGTTTCATGTACTGATTTTTCAAATTGGCAGAGGAAGTTGTCTCTTTTCGGGACCTTCGTGCCCGGAGGAGAACTATGGAAGTGCATGTCAAGCCTAAGAAAGTCGAGCAGGTTATGTTGATAGCCAACACTCTCTTAAGATTTGAAGATTTCCGTCAGTACTTTTGGTTTTCAACATCACAGGGCAGCAACTGCAGCCCTTCAATTCCCCCACAGAGCTTGCTATTTCCCTCAACTGATATTGCACTAAGGTTACTGAAGATTCCTCCTTTTGGCACTTCACCAGCAAACATATTGAAGGTTGAGATTCTGGATGAGACGGAGCTCTGTGAAGAACTCAAGAACTGGACCTGATAAATTGTTCCCAGAAAGGTCGACAACTTGTATGCCTTTCAAAATTTTGAAAGAAGAAGGAATAGCTCCACTAAATTGGTTACCTTTCAATCTGAGAAATTCCTACACCAGACAGTTGCCCAAAGTGATTGAATTGCTCTAGACATACAATTCTCGGAGACATCAAGTGCCATGAGATTGACCTCTCACCCACCTGCGATGGCGTTGGACCCATTAATCATTGCCTGCCAGGGATAGTTCTATTGAGAGGGAAGGAAGGCTAGATACTTGATCAGGCACTGAACCGTTGAAGTTATTCCATGACAAATCTAGCTCGATTAGTTTATTGCAGTTTCCTATTGAAACCGGTATGCTTCCCTCAAGCATATCATCTCTCAAGATGAGACGATATAGTGAACATGCATTGTCAATCATCAAGGGGATTATTCCAGAGATATTATTCTGGGAAAGCAAAAGCACTTTCAAATTGTAGAGCACTCCAATGGACATGGGAATATTCCTGGTAAGCTTGTTTTCAAACATCGAAAGAAGCTCCAAATTCACAAGGTTTCCCCTACCCCAAAAGGGATGGTGTAAAAATTATTGTGTGTTCCACATGATATTATTAATTGATGGCTTAATAAATATTTAATGCTAAAATATATTAGGTATGAGAACTTACGACTCTAGTGAAAGAGTATAATCCTCATTGAGAAGTTACCGTTTTTTCCGAAGAGGTGCGACTCTCGCGGAAGTTAAAAGGTTCTTTGATGGAAGGCACTTCTTGATAGCACATGTAAATAAGAGTCTGGTCCTCTCTCCACCCATAACGTAAGACACGTTAAGGAAAATTGGGTTAAGGGAGAGAAATTAGATTTCTTCATTTCTTCGGTTTTTCACAACAATTATCTTTAAGGGTTTCGCTGTGGATAAATGTTTGTCTTCATCCCTCTTATCGTGAAGATTATAAAAATCAAAGATTCTATTTTTGTATTTTCCGCATTATAGAATTACATAATCCGCTTTCAGTGGGTATCAAAGTAAGGTTTGTGATCTCATGATTTTTTGCTTATTGAAATATAATGATTTCGTTGAATGAAGATGAACCTTTTCAGGTTATTGATGTTGTAAAAATGATTTCAGAGGGGATTTGTTGGAGGAAATTTGAATGATGAAAGGAAACAGATAGAGAAAAGGGCGAAAAATGGCAAATGGGTGTGAAGGGATAAGGCGTGTGGAACCCATGTGCCCTACGCGCCCCGCGCGCGCTGGACAGTAAGGCGTATGGAAACCATGCGTGCGGCCAAATGCACGTCGGAGGCCATGGTGTGTGGGAATCATGTGCTCGTGGATCTAGCACATGGCTCACACATGCTCGAGCACAAGGTCAGGCGCATACCTTGCACGCACTCGTCTGCCTTCTTCTTTTATTTATGTTTTTGCCCTCTGCTTTTATTTATGATTTTACCCCCTCCATGCGTAATTACGTTTCTGCCCCTCTTTGTTGTTTATTTACAATTGTGCCCTCCTTGATGATTATTTACGTTTTTGCCATGTATGCTGGATAATTACGATTTTGTTCTAGCTAATTATTTACCATTTTGCCCTTGGGTATTTAATTTACGGTTATGCCCCCGTGGAATTATGATATTACATTTTTGTCCTTGGGTGCAACTTGGTGAATGTTTATGCTTTCAATATTAAAAATTCAATTAAGAATAGTTTGTTAGTCACCAAAGTGGCCAAACCCTAAGGTATTTTGATTTTTTTGATATTGTAAATTATTTTATTCATGGGTATATTAAAGTTCATTTATTATAAGAACTTAGGGATTAACTCAAAGGTTAATCATTTTCTTATAATTCATGAACATAATAGTTGGTAATTAATATTTCTCATTAAATTTGTTTGTATATCCAAAGATAGCAAATAACTACATATAAATTAAGGTTATTAGCATCATTATGGTTTAATATATATTTGTATATCATAGGATCTTCCAAAGGAGAACTATGATGTATATTGTAATTATGTAATAATCTCAAAGCATTAATGTATGAGTATATTCTTGCATATTTGTAGTATTTGCACCTGTTTCACTTCATTCGCACGCTTCATTTATTTCTTTGTTTAATGGAAAGAATTTTTCTGATTGGAATGAATAAGTTCAGTTTCACTTAGGTGTCTTGGACCTTGATTTGGCACTTCAAGTTGAGAAAATAACTGCTATTACTAATGAGAGTAACGATGATGAAAAGACTTTCCATAAAACCTGGGAAAGATCAATGAGAATGACAATTGCAAATAGCTTAAAGACTATTCTTCCCAAAACTGACAGTACTAAGGAATTTATGAAGTTTGTTCAACATCATTCTCATACTGCTAATAAGTCACTTGCCGATACATTAATGAATGCTTTGACCACCATGAAGTTCACGTACCATGCGTGAGTATGTTCTTGAGATGACAAACTTAGCAGCAAAGTTAAGGACATTGGGAATAAATGTGAATGAGTATTTTTAGTATAGTTCATACTTAATTCCTTGTCTTATGAATAATATAGGCCATTTCAAATAAATTACAACACTATAAATGATAAGTGCAATATAAATGAATTGGGTAGTATGCTTGTTTAAAAGGAAACAAAGATAAAGAATTAAAAAGCTCATTTCATTCATCTCCTAAGTCATTAAGAAGCTGAAAATAATTCTAAAATGAAAGGTTCAAGGAGGAAGAAGAAATGATTACATGTTATGAATGAATCTTCTAAGAAATCTCAAATTTTACAAAAAGGAACACAATTTTATTGAGTGTCACTTTTGTAATAAAGTTGGACACTAGAAGAAAGATTGTCTGAACAGTAAAGTTTGGTTCGAAAAGAAAGGTAAACCTTATACTTTAGTATATTTTGAATCAAACTTTACTGAAATTCCTCATAATAGTAGGTGGATTAATTATGATATTACTACTCATGTGTCAAATACGATATAGGGATTTCTTATGATCCAAACCATAAAGCCAAATGAAAGTTATGTGATTGCTAGAAATAGAAATAAAGCTCCAGTTGAAGGCATTAGTACTTATCGTTTGATCTTAGATACTGGGTATTATGTAAATTTGTTTCAAACCATTTATGTACTTACATTTTCCGCAATTTAGTTTTTTTGCCAAAACTTGATGTAGCGGGATTTTCTTGTAAGTTTGATTGTAGATCTTTTAGTTTATCTAATAATGATAATTTTATTGGAACTGGAATTTTATGTGATGGTCTTTACATGGTCTTTACAAGGTCTTTACAAGTTTAAACTTGATAATGCTTTTGTTGAGACCTTAATAATCTTGCATCATAATGTTGGCAATAAATGAGGTTTAATGGATGAGTATTCTGCTTACTTGTGGCATAAACATTTGGGTCATATATCTAAAGAAAGAATGCAAAGATTAGTGAAGAATGAAATTCTTTTGAACTTGGATTTTACTGACCTTGGAGTACGTATTGATTGTATTAAGGTAAACAAACAAAACATACTAAGAAAGGCGCCACAAGAAGCATAGAGTTTCTTGAAATTGTACACACTGATATATTGGGCCCTTTTGATGTTTCATCTTTTGGTAGAGAAATTTATTTCATCATCTTTATTGATGATTTTTTACGTTATGAATACATTTACCTACTACATGATAAATCTCAATCAGTGAATGCACTTGAGGTATATATTAAAAAGGTTGAAAGGCAATTAGATAAAAATGTGAAAATAATAAGGTCGGATAGAGGTGGTGAATATATATGAAGCATTATGAATCGTGATAATGTTTGGGTCCATTTGCTAAACCTTGAAAAAAATGACATTTACGCTCAATACATGATATCAAAATGCTATAGCGGAAAAGTGTAATTGTACTTTAATGGAAATGGTTAGGAGTATGATGAGTCATTCATCTTTATATTATCTTTATGGATGTATGCATTAAAGACTTTTATATATTGATTGAATAGGGTTCTTAGTAAGGTAATTTCAAAGACTCCCTTTGGACTGTGGACGGGAAGAAAATCTAGTTTACGACACTTGCATGTTTAAGGTTGTCCTGCAGAAGTAAGAATTTATAATCCATATGAAAAGAAATTGGATTTAAGGACAACTAGTGGTTACTTCATTGGTTATGCTGAGAAATCCAAATGATGCAGATTTTACTATCATAATCATAATATGAGAATTGTTGAATCTAGAAATACTAGGTTCATTGAAAATGGCGACATAAGTGGAAGTGAAAGAATGCGTGATGCTTGCATTCAGGAAATAAGGGTGGAAGTTCCCATACAAAAAAAAATTAACGTTGTTTTTCCCGATATTATAGTTCAACCCAATAGTAATTAAGAATAATAAATAAATGATCAAATACGTGATAATAGAGATGTTGACATTGAACTTACATTAGCTGAACCACAAGAAAAAGTATTAAGAAGATCTTAACCAAAAAGGACACCAACTATTTCTGATGATTATGTGGTTTATCTACAAGAGTCGGAAATTGACTTAGAAATTGAAAATGATCCAAGTTAATTTTCTTAAGTCATGGAATGTAAAGACTCTAATGAATGGTTTAATTCTATAAAAGAAGAGTTAAAATCTATGCATCAAAATCAAGTCTGGGACCTTGTTGACTTATCTAAAGGATATTTAAAAGTTGAGTGTAAATGAGTCCTTAAGACCAAGCATAACTCAAAAGGCGATATCGAACTGTATAACCAGATTTGTTGTTAAAGGTTTTACTCAAAAAGAAGGCATTAACTATAAGGAGACATTTTTCTTACCAAAAAAAAACTATAAGGAGACATTTTTACCGGTCTCTAAGAAAAACTCAATTAAAATCATTATGGCTTTGATAACTCATTACGACTTAGAGTTATACCAAATGGATGTCAAAACTGCATTCCTTAATGGGAATTTAGAAGAAGATGTTTACATGGACCAACCTAAGAGCTTTTCAATAAAAGGAAATGAATACATGGTGTGTAAATTAAAGGGATCAATATATGGACTTAAACAAACTTCTTGACAATGGTATCTTAAGTTTAATGATACTGTAACTTCATATGGATTTAAGGAAAGCATTGTTGATCGATATATATATGAAGGTTAGTGGGAGTACGTTTATTTTTCTAGTTTCGTATGTTGATGATATTTTGCTTGCTATTAATGATCTTGATCTAGTGCATGAAACCAAGATGTTTATCTTTAAGAATTTTGAAATGAAGATATGGAAGAGACAACATATGTGATAGGAATAGAAATATTTCGTGATAGATCATAATGATTGTTAAGGTTGTCTTAGAAAGACTACATTAAGAAAATTTTAGAGAAATTCAATATGGATAAATGTTCAATCGGAGTAGTTTCAATTCAAAAATGTAACAAATTTAGCCTAATGCAATGTCTGAAAATTGAATTGGAATGTGAACAAATGAAAAGTATTCCTTTTGCATATGTTGTTGGGTGCTTAATGTATACTCAAACTTGCATCAGACTAGACATTAGTTTTTCTATCGAAATGCTAGGCAGGTGTCAAAATGATCCTACATTGGATTATTGGAAAGGTGTAAAGAAAGTTCTCAGATACTTACAAGAAACGAAGAATCATATGCTCACTTATAAAAGATCTGATCATCTTAAGGTGATTGGATATTTAGATTTAGACCTAGGCAAATGTGTCAATACAAGGAAATCAATGTTCGGTTACTTGTTTCTTCTGCTGGAGGGGCAATATCATGAAAAAGTACGAAGCAGTCAATTATTGCTGCATCCACTATGAAGGCTTAATTTGTGACGTGCTTTGAGGCTGTTATTCATAGATTATGGCTGTGGAATTTTATTTGAGGGCTTGTGATTGTTGATAATATTACGAGGTCGCTAAAAATTTATTGTGACAACTCCGCAGCAGTTTCCTTTTTAAAGAATGACAAGTATTTTAAGAGTGGTAAACATATAGAAATCAATTACTTGTCTGTTAAAAAATAAGTTAAAAAATAAAGAGTGTCAATTGAGCACATTAGTATTAACCTTATGATAGCAAATCCCTTAACAAAAGGATTGCCACCCAAAACATTTAAAGAACATGTTGAAAGGATGGGCATTAGTGGACATCATTAATGATTGTATTATGTTGCATTAAATTTATGTATTTGACACTTTGAACTCATTTATGTATTTATGATATTTTCTGTTTTCTATTTAGTATACATTATGTAAATTGATGAATGTTAAACAGGATAGTCTCTAATAGAGACATTATGGTTGGATCATTACTGAACTTCTCATTTATCGATCATGTTAGGTACTGAGTTATGTTGTAATACATGGAATGGACTATATCGATTAATGACATACAACCGCCATGACTCGCATTAGTTTTCTTTACATAATTGTGATTATTATGTGATAACCAATTTAAGGAAATTTTTAGCATAATGTTATTTTGCACATTAGAATCTTTATTAAACCATGAAATGAAGGTCATATGGGCCAAGTGGGAGAATGTAAGAATTATTGAGTGGCCCACATGATATTATTAATTAATGATTTAATAAATATTTAATGCTAAAATATATTGGCTATGAAAAGTTACGATTCTAATGAAATGGTACAATCCTCATTGAGAAGTTACTGTTTCTTACGAAGAGGTGCGACTCTTATGGAAGTTAAAAGGTGCTTTGATAGAAGGCACTTCTTAATAGTACATATAAATAAGAGTATGGTCCTCTCTCCACCCACGGCATGAGACGTGAGAACATTGTATCCCCTCCATCAAACATAATACGTCAAGGAAAAGTGGGTTAAGGAAGAGAAATTAGATTTCTTCATTTTTTCGATTTTCCGCAACAATTATCTTTAAGGGTTTTGCTATGGATAAAGGTATATCTTCATCCCTCTTATCATGACGATCATGAAGATTAAAGATTATGTGTTTCGTATTTTCCACATTATAGAATTACGTTATTTGCTTTCAGATGGATCCATGCACTAAGTTTTGATTGAGGTGTAGGCTTGTGAACGTGGCAGAGAAGTTTGCTAGAGAGTCAGGTAATACACCTAGTCAGGTAACACACCTTGGAGGAGATTAAGAGGCAACCAGACGAGCATTAAATTTGTGCTATTGCTTAAGGAACCAAGAAAGCTTAGATCATCGGCTTTTTCAGTTACTAGAAAGTTTCCACTGAAACTTAGGAGCTGCAAGTTCTATAGACCTCCCAAATTTGGTGGTATTGACCCCGAAATAGAGTTTAGGACATCGTTTGTTTGCACGAGTTTGGTAGCATTTGTTATGGAGTTGGGGATTGGCCCGGAAAACTGATTACCACCAACATAAAAGCCTTGGAGTTTTGGAAGAGTGGAAAATAAATCTGAAGGCAGAATCCCGATTAGATTGTTGAAACTCACCGACATCATTTTCATTGATGAAATATTATATAGAGAAGTGGGAATTGTGCCTGAGAGATTATTATATGAAAGCTGAAGGAATGTCAAGTTGGACATCTAGGGAATGCTTCCATCTAAAAGATTGCCTGCAACATAAAGACGATGAAGAGATGAGAGATTCCCGAGTGAAGGTGGGATTTTCCCTATAAGTTGATTATGAGATAGGCCTATGTTAGTTAGCTTCACAAGATAACTAATAAGTGCATTAAGAATCGTTCTGCTATTGTTATTGCCACTTAGATTAACGGTTGACAGATCTACATAGCGAGAGAGACTTTTCCGCAGTCCTCCTTCGAAAGAATTGTTATCAAGGCTAAGAGTCTGAAGTCTAAACAAGCGGCCAATATCTTCGGGAAGTTAACTGTGGCAGCCGTTGTCATCAAGGTTGAGAGCCTGGGGGAAAGAAAGGTTTCCTACTTGAGAAGACAATGAACCTGTCAATTGAGGGATGAAAGATTAAGAGCAATCACTCTATGATGTTTTTTGCTACACGTAACACTTGACTATTAGTTATATGCCATAAAGCAACCATGTAATAGTTACATGTTAGGGATTTCAATTGTGTTGGCAAAGACGTATTCATTCATTTGTCCAATTATTTATATGAGTGATTCCATAAGATCAGTTGTGACTAGACTTATTCTTGAAACGTTAAGAATATGCGTGATAGGTTCACAATTAGACTGAATCTTTAAACCGTTCCCGGTCAATGGATCATTGAGTGGATATTAACGATGCTATTGAGACCAGTAATGATGAGTCACGAGTCATTGGATATTATGATGTTCGAGTTAGAACACAGGTGCTTATAGTAGACAAGTTCACTGAACGTGACACACATAGAACAATTGGCAACATAGAAGCTTTTGGCGGGGTCAATGACTAATTGTTCATGCTCTGATATAGTGTAAATAATCCTTAGACCTGAGGCACAGTGTTAACTTGTGTATTGGACGGCTATGGTTCATGGGTACGCATATTGACCGCTCATTAATCTGAATCTGTACCTGATGGTTATAACTCGTTCACATACGAAGTTACATGTGTGCGCAACATGGAATCTGTTTCCTTGTTACATGCAAGGTACAGTAATGATGTCCTATGCGATCTATTGTGAGACTCCATTGAAATCCTCGCCTAGGGTGGTAACCGAGAATGAATTGTTTATGTCTCATATAAAATGCAGGTCAATTAGGTTTGTACATTGTGACATCCTGATTTTTTGATTCTGTTTTCGATTGAATGAGTTGGGCTTTTCATCGACGCGCCTATAGTCTTCTCTCTAAACTGATTACTCACAAGATAACTAATCCATCAGGTGAAGCCGTTAAGGAATCTAAACGCAATAGACTTGAGAATTCGACCAGAAATCGACTGCTCGACTATGCTAATCTACAAGGGTCAATACGGCACTGTCAAAATTGATCAGAGATCAGAGATATGTCGATTCGACTGAGGAATGTGATTAAAGTGTGGGTGATTTCACCTAATTGCAAAATTCTCGTTGAACATCATTAAACTGATTTTTCTGTCATTTCTATACCCTGTGCCCATATTTGAAACCTCGAGATTTTCACGACAATCAAGAGTCGCCAATGAGTCAAAGATGCACAATGTGGCTCGAAAATAATCGACCACGGGTCAAATGCGCTAAAAATTCCTAAAAGCTACCTGGTAGGTTAGGTCACGCGAAAATTGCGTCCGGTTGAAATTAACCGCGAAATTAAACCCGTTTTAAAGTTCTATCATGTCATGATTTATTTTAGGAACGTCGACTCATCCTCCAAAGATTTTTCTGCAAACATGAATTTTTGGCGAAAATTCAAAGTTGGGCTATTTTGGACCGGGAAAATTAGAGGATCGTTTTTGGGTGGATTTTTGGCATTCAAGTTGGTTCGGTGGGCAAGGGAATTTCAAAGATTTATTGTGGACACCTTAAGTAGAATTGTTGGGCATCAATTGAATGGAATTGGAGGTTTTGGATGGAATTTGGATGGGAAATGTCACAAATTCGTAAGTCCTTGGGGCAGCAACATTTTGAACCATTTGAGAGGCTTGTTAGGGAAGCCTTGGGGAGGAAAATGGCTGAGGATAACGGCCATGGACTTTGGGGGCTTGTGATGATGGTTTGTGATTTTTTTGAAGACTTTTGTGGCATATTGGGGCCCCTCAAGCTGTAACTCACTCCTCCTTCTTCCTCAGCCTTAGTTCTTCCATTGTTGTGTTTTTTTTAGCTCAAGAAAACCAAAGAGAACTAGCCAACACCCCTGTAGCCAAGCCAGCCATCGTCCGAGCATCACTCGACCCCGCCCGTGCGCCCGTCTCGCTTACGCGCTGTTCCGCGCGTCCCCAGGCCGCCGTCCGAGCCTCCGTCTAGCTAGCTGAGCTCGCCCTGGTCGCCGTCGTAGCAGTCGAAGTCACCAGAGCCACCGCCTGGACTCGCAGCAGCCACCGCCATCCCGTCTGGCCGTTTTCCCCATCGTCCAACTGCTCGACCAGCCCCTGCAGTCCAAGAGTAGAACCGAACCTTACAGCCCAGCTATGAGCTTTGTGGGCCTTTTCTGGGCTCGTCCGGACCTCATTTGGTGTCGCCGTAGGCTTGTTTTCCGCTTGCCTCCGTGTTGCCGTCGCTGTGAACTCACCAACCCGCTAATCCGGTGAGTTTACTTGCTAAACTCTACTTAGGGAGTTAATGACATTTAGTAGGTAATTAGATTAGGCTAAGTATGGCTTAGGTGGTTAGTTAGTTTTGATTAGTGATTTAATTGCTTAATTATGATTGTTAGGTGGTTAGAATATATTGATTAAGTGCTAAACAGATAGTACTATTTATGTGGATAGGTGCATTATTTTTCTAGGCCCGTTTAGGTGGCTAAATTAACGTTTTCAGCCTAAATATGCATTTATTGGATTAAATTGCATTTATTTAATTAATTTTTCTATTTATTTAATTATTTTATATTTTTTGGAAATTATACCGGGATAGCCGGTGGTCGGAATTTCGCGCTGATTGTAGTAGTATGCTTAGTTTATGCAATTGATTGTTAAATTGTGCAATTGAGTGATTATTGTGATTTTTGAGTATTTATTTCAAAATTATGAAATTTTGGTATTTAATTAGAAAATACCGGGTGTTGGGTTTTGACACCCAAAATGTTTTTAAGTACTATATCAAACAGTGAGATTTTAAAAGGAAGTATATCAATTTTTAAGGTTCAGTCTTACTGTGTACCCACACACGATTATTTTCACCGGATGTTTTTAATACGAAGAAAACGGGCCAAGTTCATTATCTTAATTGAGGCATTTGATACGAAGAAAACAAGCACAATGTCCTTGGCCGGAATTGAATGATCGTATGATGATTATGAGGACCTGTCCTCGATGTGCGTTGGGTGGACGATGCTCCTATATGGGATGCCCTATCAATGGATGTTGGATCGCGGTAGAGGCCGGACCGAAGCTCCTTCAGGAATGCCGTCCCTGATATGTGTCGGGTGGATGTTGCCGTGCTCAAGGGATGAGATGATGCTTGGTTACACTAGAAGACCGATGTGCGTCGGATAGAACTGCCTGTGCGGGTAGTAATCAATTGGAACGCGTGATTGATTGAGACAGACGCGCCGAATTATGGGATAAAATTGTGTGGCACGGAATGAGACGTGTCATAACGATTTGGCCCTATAATCGGGACCCCTATGATTGATTGAGATTGAGTAAGATGTTCCAATTGATGTGTGCAATTATTATATGTATCTGTAATATGAATTGTACTGGCATGCAGGGAGGAACTGAGGCGAGGTGAGTCTTCTATGATGTGTGGTTAGACTACCTCTAGGCGTATTTCCTTCCTAGTCGAGGTTTAGGGGGTGAACTTGCTGAGACATTGTCTCACCCCGTCGTGGGTTTAACATTTTCAGGTCCTTAGATGGAAGTAAGGTCGGTTTGTTTTGGGTGGCCACGAGAGGCCGATACACAACGTACCGTCTTCCTTGTCCACGGGAACCCCGATTGGACCCATGGTTGGTACCTCGATGAGGGCCTACCTCAGTTGATACCTCATCGATTCAAGGCGTGGTTTCGTCGCGGGCCCCATGGTATCCAGGAAGGCCCCTTGGATGGTTTCGACGGACCTACTGTCGATGGCGAGCATTTTGAGCTTGACCCTATCGTGGACGCCGACATCCCTGACGGTGTCGTAGTGGACTTGGAACCCGAGTAGATAGGGTCCAGGGTAGGGTTAGCTAGTTAGTTCTTTTTGAGACCTCGACTTTGTATATATAACTTTGTAGGCTGACCTTGGTTGTTTATAAAAGTGTTTTGTGAAAATTTGTATCCTGCTTTTCTACCCCATATTTGTGTTGTCTGGAGATTATTTATTCGCTTCCGCATGTGCATTAAAATGAATGGGTCAGTGACGCGTCCTGGGACGTCACAAAATTTTATCGACCATCGAAGGATATGCGCGTGCTTGAGGTTCGAGGCGTGACAATACATATGATCAAATTGGTGACTTGACAAATATTCCATGGTCTTTGTTCGATCAGGACATAGGGATTGAATTACAATGTAGCTCAAGCTGATAGGTTCATTATTTTCTTAAAACATTCACATTGTCTGGGTAGCCATGACATATTGCTAGATGTCAATCATGACTTGTAGGACCTAGAGATTGATCGGAACAATTAATTCTCTCGGGAGTACTAATGTGTTAGTGTAAATCTTACTGCCAGCTCAGTGATGAACCTAGGGATGTCACGCACCATAACCAATTCACTCAATCAAACATAGCCCACTCACGAGAGCTGTTCTCTTGCTCACCCAGCTTCTGGAGGAAGTAGTCAATAACTTATTTGAGAAGTTATAGACTAGCTTTTAGAGGAAATGGTCAATAACTTATTTGAGAAGTTAAAGACCAGCTTCTGGAAAAAGTAGTCAATAACTTCTTTGAGAGGTTAAAGACTAACTTCTAGAGGAAGTTAAATGTTGACTTCACCAGGACATTATAAATAAAGCAGAGAAAGGGTGAGTGGGTTAAGTTCAGAAAAAGAGAGAAAATGGAGAGAGAACTATATGATTAGCAAATGGTTGCTAACTACGTGTAGAGGATCTCCACAAGATTGCTAGCACAATTACAGTGGTGATTACATGCGAGCTCTTTTTCGTTCGAGGTGCGTTGGTGGTGTGTCTGAACTAGAGGCCCGACATCGTGGGGCTCGAACTAAAGAACATATGAATCAAGTTGTTTAAAGCGCGATTCGAGAGGTAATCCGTATAACCCTCTTTGATATTATGATTTTTGATTAAAAACACACGAACAACGCCTTTGGAGATACATGTATAGTGGAATTTTATCTTTGCTTCCGCTATGTTTTTGTTTATTTAGCCTATACATGTTCCGTAAAACCCCAATAGTGGTATCAGAGCCAATCCTTAGGCGTTTTCGTGTGTTTAATTGATTTTAGTTCATATTTATTTTTGCATTCTAATGGCCAATTCACTTTGGTTAAGAGAATCGCTTGCTCTTACATGGCCAATAGAAGTTGATTAATTTATATGATAAATTTAATCAACTGAGCACAAATTGGAACTAAATCAATCTTGAATCAAAAATATGTAATTTGCTATATTTTGTGTTTATCTTTTGCAAAATGATTCACAAATGTGAATCTAGAGGCAACAACGCGGCTACCGCTTGGAATCACGCTCGTGAAATTTGTTTCACCGGTTTTGATCTCTTGATGTGGCTTGCGTTACTCGGCCATGAAATTAATTCAATGCTGAATTTTATTTGTGCCTTTCAGAGCTTTAAATTATGAATTTATGGCTTGTAAGGAAGGGTGGTGGTCATGGAAAAACCCCTAATTAATATGATTGATGTATGAAGAGCAGGTCCCTATTATTAAAACATTAAAATGGCTAAATGGACCTCATTGGCTCGAGACCCATTGAGCCATAACTCCATGATCACCACGTAGGATAGATATCTATGCATTTGATATCTATTTATTTATTATGTTTATGTTATTACGCATATTAAACCGGTTAATGTGCAAAGCGAGACCGTTAATAATGACCCAAACCTCCTTATTAATAATATTAAGTCGAAACGGGTTTTGGACTCATGGCCTTCCATCGTCGTGGTTTGATCCAATATTAAATGGTTGATTGACCGGCTATGGACACATAGGGGTTAATTGTCATTCATAATATTGGACCACTCCAATACGCATGTGATGTTGAGGGGTTGAAGCTGAACGATTTCCAATAACTGTCAGGTGAGGAGATCATTTGTGTTTTCAATACTTGCATAAGATGATGGGCTAGACTTAATTATGATCATGATGCCAATAACTGTTAGGTGAGGTTTTCATAATCTAGAGGTCGAAGTTATGATTGGGACTCACATATGATGTGTTGAACAAGTTAGTTCACTCACTAAGTTCATAGAACGCCAATAATTGTCAGGTGATGTGCACTTTGGATTGGTGGGACTCCAATATCCCCACTAGTAATCTTTACCCAACAAAAGATTACCGTTTCCCATTTTAAGGAGTATGAGATTCAAATATAAATTTAGTGGGAGGATCTATTTCATTTAATGGCCAAAATGAAATAGCTATTTTCAAATACAATGGCTAACAATATATTTTATGCACAGATATATTAATACTCTGAAAATGGTAACCACAAACCCACTCACTTCTATACTTGATAAGAATTGCTTGACTGGACCAAATTTCACTGACTGGGTGAGGAATTTAAGAATTGTTCTCAATTAAGAGAAAATCGGGTATGTGCTTAATGAAAAAATACTAGACTCTTTTCCTCAGGGCGGGACCCAAAATGAGCGCGTCGCTTATGATAAGTGGCGTGACGATGACTTAAAAGTTAGGTCATATATGCTTGCTTCAATGAATAATGAATTGTAGAAGAAGTATGAAACTATGGAAAATGCTAGGTCGATCATCTTACACTAAAAGGAATACTTTGATGAGAATGGTCAAACCTCTAGATATGAGATATCTAAGGCATTATCCCGTATGAGGATGACTGAAGGATCATTGGTTAATGATCATGTTTGGAAAATGATTTGGCACATTGAAGAGTTGGCTAGGCTAAATATTATTATGGACAACAAGTTAGCTGAGGATTTGATCCTCCAATCTTTACTCGATTCCTTCTCTGATTTTGTCCAAAACTTCCACATGCATAAGATGAAAAAAAAAAAAAACTATTGCTGAGTTACATAGCATGCTGGTAGTTTATGAGAAGGAAATGCATAACACGAGGCTTAATGTAATGGCTATGGCAAAGGCTTCTTCTTCAAAAAGTAAGACTAGTTTGAGCAAAAAAAATAAAAAATGGAAGAAGTTTGTCAAACCTACTGTGCAATCAAAGCCCAAGGTTGAAAAAGGGAAATGTCATTATTGTGGTGTCCAGGAGCACTGGAAGAGGAACTGTAAGAAGTACCTCATGAGCTTGAAGGTCAAGCCTAAGGACCAACCTTATGAAGGTATGGTGTTTATGCTTATTGAAACTAATCTTATGGTTAGTGTTAAATCCAACTTATGGGTTCTAGATTCTACTGCAACTTCACATATCTGTATGTCATTGCAAAATCTGGAAATAAGCAGGATATTGGGGCAAAATGAAATTGTCCTAACATTTGCCAATGGAGTAAGAGTTGCTGCATTAGCTGTAGGGACTTTTCGTTTATGTTTGCCTTCTGGACATGTATTGATTTTGAAAAACTGTTTACATTACGAGAATGCTGTCAGGAACATCATCTTTATACCTCGTTTGAGTAAAGAGAATTATGAAATTTCTTTTGCTGATGATGTATGTTCTATTTATCATAATAGAAGATGTGTTGGTTCTGGCTTGTTAACCAATAATCTTTATACCATTACAATGTCCAATAATGTGATTACTGATGTCAATAAGCAAAATAGAATTGATATAAATGACATAACTAATAAACGCCCTAGAGATAGTCCAAATCCGAGGTATGTTTGGCATCTCCGATTAGGTCATATTAGAGACGATAGTCCAAATCCAATGATGGATACATTGATCCGTCCATGTTTGAGTCATACTTGACTTGTGAGGCATGTCTTTTAGGAAAAATGGCCAAAGTGCTCTTTATGGGATATAGTGCCCGAGCCACTGACATATTAGAATTGATACATACAGGTGTGTGTGGACCAATTAATGAAACTACTAGAGGTGGTTATTCTTACTTATCACCTTTACTAATGATCAGTCATAATAATGATTCAGATTTATACTTAATGAAGTATAAATCTGAATCTTTTGAAAAGTTCAAAGAATTTAGAGCTGAAGTTGAAAAACAAATAGGAAAATGTATTAAGGCTATTCAATCTGATCGAGGAGGTGAATACCTTAGTATTGAGTTCCTTGACTATCTTAAAGACAATGGTATTTTATCACAATGGACACCTCCTGGAACTCCAAAGCACAATGGTGTATCTGAACGAAGAAATCGCACTTTATTAGATATGGTGCGATCTATGATGAGTTACACCGACTTGCCTATATCCCTTTGGGAATATGCCCTTGAGACAACTGCATATATACTGAATAGAGTGACGTCCAAATCTATTCCAACTACGTCTTATGAGATATGGCATAGTAGGAAACCAAGTCTTAAGCATATTAAGATTCGAGGTTGTCTAGCTTTCGTCAAAAAGCTAAAAATAAAAAAATTGGAGGCTAGATCTGAACAAGGTCGCTTTATTGGATATTTAAATGAGACTCTTGGATACTATTTCTATTTTCACTCTGACCAAAGAATTTTAGTCAGCATGCATGCTTCTTTCCTAGAGAATGAAATCGTTCAGGAAGGTGGTGCTGGATGGAAAATAGTCTTACAATAAGGAAATAATGAAGTACCAAACAATCATATTTAGATACCAATTTCTAATTCAGTGGGAGCTTCTGATACACAGCCTTTTAGGAGGAGTGCAAGAACATCTTGTCCACTTGCTCATTATGGATACTTGCTTGAACATATAGAACCATTATTCATTGTGAATGATAATGATCAACCTGATGATCTTAACACCTATGAGGAGGCGATGTCAAACATCGATTCTAGTAAATGGCTAGAAGTTATGAAATCCGAAATGGATTTAATGTATTCCAACAATGTTTGGACCTTAGTTGACATGCCTGATGGTATTGTACCAATTGGTTGTAAATGGATCTTCAAGAGGAAGATGAACACCGATGGTCATGTTGGAACTTACAAAGCATGGCTGGTGGCGAAAGGATATCGTCAAAAAGAAGGAATTGATTATGACGAAACTTTCTCACTTGTAGCCATGTTAAAATCCATTCTGAATATGTTGGCTATAGCTGCACACCTTGATTATGAGACATTCCAGATGGATGTCAAAACGGCTTTTCTAAATGGTTTTCTTGAGGAGGACATCTATATGGAACAACCACGGGGTTTTGAATTAAATAGTGAAAGTTGAAAGGTGTGTAAGCTTAAGAGATCCATTTATGGACTCAAACAAGCCTCCAGAAACGGGAACATCTGTTTTGATGATGTAATCAAATTGTTTGGCTTCATAAAAAACCCGAATGAACCTTGTGTATACAAGAAGGTCAGTGGGAGCGCAATTGCGTTTCTAGTTTTGCATGTCGATGATATACTTTTGATTGGGAATGATGTACCGATGATATCATCGATAAAACTATTCTTGTCACAGAAATTCTCCATGAAAGATTTAGGAGAGGCAACCTATATTTTAGGTATCAAGATCTATAGAGATAGATCGAGATGATTGATTGGCCTCTCATAGTCTACTTACATAAACAAAGTGTTAACACGTTTTAACATACAATGTTCCAAAAGAGGATTATTGCCTTTTAGGCATGGAATCCGTCTTTCCAATGAGATGTGTCCCAACACTCATGAAGAAAGAGAGTGGATGGCGAAGATACCTTACGCATCCACTATTGGAAGCATAATGTATGTTATGCTATGTACGAGACCTAATATTACGCATGCTGTAAGCATTACTAGCAGATATCAGTCTAATCCGGGGGAAGAGCATCGGATTGCAGTCAAGAATATCCCTAAGTACTTATGAAGAACTAGCGATTTATTCTTGATATATGGAGAAGGAGAGTTTAAAGTTGAAGCTTATATTAATTCCAATTTTCAATCGGATCCTAATGATTATAAGTCTACATATGGATTTGTCTTTACACTGAATGGTGGTGCAGCATGTTGCAAGAGTTCCAAACAAAGCATAACTGCTAATTCCACCACTGAGGCAGATTATGTAACTACTTCTGAAGCAGCGAAGGAAGCTACTTGGATGAAAAAGTTCATATATGAACTTGGAGTCATTCCTTCTATTGAGCAACCGATTACATTGTTTTGTGACAACAATAGGGCAATAGCTCAAGATAAGGAACCAAGGTCTCACCAAAAGTCCAAGCACATTGAGAGACGCTTCTATCTCATTAGAGAAATTGTTGGGAGAGGTGATATTGTCTTGCAGAAAATTGCCTCAGCGGAAAACGTGGCAGATCCCCTCACTAAGGCCTTACCTCAATCTTCTTTTGAAAGACACATTGACAAAATGGGTTTGAGGTACCAGACAAGTTGGCTTTAGTGCAAGTGGGAGATTGTTAGTTATATGCCCTAAAGCAACCATGTAATAGTTACATGTTAGGGATTTCAGTTGTGTTGTCAAATTAATGAGAAAGATATATTCATTCATTTGTCCAATTATCTATATGAATGATTCCATAAGATCAGTTGTGACTGGACTTATTCTCGAGACGTTAAGAATATGCGTGACGGATTTACAGTTAGACTGAATCTTTAAACCATTCTCAGTTAATGGATCATTAAGTGAATATTAATGATCCTATTGAGACCGGCGTGTTCTTAGCTTCACCATTAAGTATTGGATGCTTAAGGTAATGACGAGTCATGAGTCATTGGGTATTATGATGTTCAAGTTAGAACACATGTGCTTATAGCAATCAAGTTCACTGAACGTGACACACATAGAACGATTGGCAACATGGAAGCTTTTAGCGGGTCAATGACTAATTGTTCATGCTTGGTCTTGTGTAAATAATCCTTAGACCTGAGGCACAGTGTTAACTTATGTGTTGGACAGCTATGGTTCACGGGTACGCATATTGGCGGCTCATTGATCTGTCTCTGTATTTGGTGGTCATAACTCGTTCACATACGAAGTTACACATGTGCGTAACATGGAATTTGTCTCCTCGTTACATGCAAGGTACAGTAATGATGTCCTATGCAATCTATTGTGACACTACATTGAAATTATCGGCTGGGGTTGTAACCAAGAATGAATTGTTTATGTCTCGTATAAAATGCAGGTTAATTAGGTTTGTGCATATGATCGAATTGGTCACTTGACAAATATTCCATGGTCTTTATTTGATCGGGACATAGTAAGACAGAGGGACAGAATTACACTGTAGCTCAAGCTGACAGGTTCATTATGTTTTTGAAACATTCACACTGTCTAGGTAGTCATGACATTTTGCTAGATGTCAATTATGGCTTGTAGGACCTAAAGATTGATCGGAAAAATCAATTCTCTTGGGAGTACTAATGTGTTAGTGTAAGTCTTACTGCCAGCTCGGTGATGAAGTTAGAGATCTCAGACCATAACCAATTCACTCGATCAGACATAGCCCATTCACAAGAGTTGTTCTCTTGCTCACCCAGCTTCTAGAGGAAGTAGTCAATAACTTATTTGAGAAGTTATAGACTAGCTTCTGGAGGAAGTGGTCAATAACTTATTTGAGAAGTTAAAGACCAGCTTTTGGAAGAAATAGCTTTTGGAAAAAGTAGTCAATAATTTCTTTGAGAGGTTAAAGACTAGATTCTAGAGGAAGTTAAATGTTGACTTCACCAGGATATTATAAATAGAGTAGAGAGAGGGTGAGTGGGTTAAGTTAAGAAAAAGAGAGAAAGGGAGAGAGAACTATATGGTTAGCAAATGGTTGCTAACCACGTGCAGAGGATTGTTTCCATAAGATTGCTAGCACAATTACAGTGGTGATTACTTGCGAGCTCTTTTTCGTTCGAGGTGCGTTGGTGGCGTGTCTGAACTAGAGGCCTGATGTTTGTGGGGCTCGAATGGAAGAACATCTTAATCAAGTTGTTTAAAGTGCGCTTTGAGAGGTAATCTGTATAACCCCCTTTGATATTCTGATTTTTGATTAAAACACACGAACAACGCCTTTGGAGAAGTTGTTCAAGGTGATCCAGAAGAAGCAAATTTTGTCCCAACTCGATGAAGTCGTGGCTCAACATGCTTCCTCCAGTGAAGCTCTACGAACAAACCCAACAATCCCAGACTCTTTATCGAGCTCGATCGAAGATTCAATAGAAGTCGATATTGTTAGTAGTTCGAATGAGGAGGATCCTTTACTGGACAGCTCTATTGTCCCTCAGACTCAATCTCCAAAGAAGTTTATGATGCTCCTAAGGCTTCTGACCAACTGCCTTGCCAATCACAGAACCATTCTCCGGTGTCCTCTGTTCCTAAGTCTTCTTCGAAGGCGGGGACCAGTAGGAGGCGAGCAGCTAAGAGGCGGTAATTCCCTTATCCTTTTTTTTATATATATTAATATATGAATATAGATGTTTGGAATATAAGGGGTCTCATGGACCCTCTCAAACAAGCTGAATTAAGAAGTTTTGTTATTTCCAATAATATCTGTTGTGTTGGTATTTTGGAAACTAAAGTTCCGGAGGCTCTATTCCCTTCCATCTTAGCATGTTTATTGGTGGACTGGAATTGGATCTCAAACTATGGTTACTCCCCCAGGGGTAGAATTTGGGTTGGCTAGAATCCAAGTCGGGTGAATTTTATTGTCTCCTCCTTTAATGCCCAAGCGATACATGGAAATCTTTGATTTTTAAACGCAAGATTAGAATTCCGTTTGTCTATCATTTATGGGGAGCACACTTTTGTTACTCGGCGGCCGCTTTAAGATGAGCTGACTCAACTTAGTTCCAGCTGGTTAGATTGTCCTTGGGTGGTGGCCGAGGATTTCAATGCCATTTGGGACCCCTTGGATCGCATAGGAGGTTCTAATGCCTGGATCCCTTCTTTTGATGAGTTCGGCCATTGCTTAGCCCAAGCAGAGTTAGAAGACTTAAGGTATGTCGGCTTTCGTTACACTTGGTCCTCATCCTTGGGTGCTAATAGGAAATTGAGTAAAATAGACAGGGTGCTAGTTAATACTAAATGGTACTAGGTATTATCCTACTCGAAGGCTTCATTTCTAGCTTCGGGTATTTCGGACCATAGTCCTATGGTTCTTAGAGTTACAACTCCTTCATCTTCCAAAAAGCCATTTAAGTTCTTTAATTTATGGATGAAGCATCCGGAGTTCCGTGATATTCTAGCTCACGTGTGGAACATTCCGGGTCGGGAACACCCATGTTTAAGCTTTGCTGCAAGCTTTGAACTCTTAAAGGCCGCTTGAAGCAGCTTAATAGAGAATCCTTCTCGAATATTTCCGTTAGAACGGCGAATGCAAGACAAGCATTACGGATCACGCAAGAGGCTCTGATCCACGATTCATGCAACTTGTCGCTTGCGGAATTGGAGAGGAGTCAACTCCAGAACTTCTCCAACCTAAGGATGCAGGAGGAGTCCTTTTATAGACAAAAGTCTAGAGTAAGGTGGTTGAAGGAGGGTGATCAAAACACTAAATTTTTCCGCCACTTAGTCAATAAAAGGCACTTGAGGAACAAAATTCTCTCGGTCATGGACTCATCCGGCAATCTTGTGAATGATCCTAGTGACAACAAGTTTTTGTATCTTTCTTTCAGAATCTCTTGGCCCATTCGAACTCTTCTTCTTGCCCATCCGTCCAGGAGATTCAAGGGATTTTGCAGCAGTCGTTGAGTGAGGAACAGGTTAGCTTTCTTTCCCGACTTGTTTCAGAGATGGAAATTCATGACATACTCTTCTCCTTAGTTGCCAGAAAAGCCCCCAGTCCCGATGGCTTTAATGTTGATTTCTTCAAACTTAACTGGGACGTGGTTGGGCCATCATTGTTGGAGGCGGTTAAGGATTTCTTCAGCTCAGGGAATCTTTTGCGGGAGGTAAAAAATACTGTTGTAGCCCTTGTGCCTAAGACTCCGAATGTATCATCAGTTTCTGATTATAGGCCAATTGCTTGTTATAACACCATATACAAAGTCATTACTAATATCATAGCCAGCAAATTGGCGGCCTTCTTACCTTCAATGATTAGTCCCTCTCAGAATGCCTTTGTTAAAGGTCGAAGAATTAGTGATAACATTCTCCTTGCTTAAGAGCTATTTAGTGGTTTCCATGTGGATCCTTACCTGCCGAAGTGCGCCATTAAGGTAGACTTCCAAAAGTCTATGACACCATCGATTGGGCCTTTTTGGAAGCAACTCTCCAAGCTTTTGGCTTTCCTAATCATTTGATTAGGCTGATTATGATTTGTGTTCGAACTCCAAAATTCTCTATCTCAATCAATGAGGAGCTCCATGGTTTCTTTCTTAGTGGTTGGGGCCTTCGCCAAGGAGATCCGATGTCACCTTACTTGTTTACTCTTGTGATGGAGGTATTCTTCGGGATTCTTTATCGTCAATCTAGACAACAAGGTTTAAAATATTTTTGGAGGTGCAAGCAGACTTGCCTTTCCCACCTATTTTTTACCGATGATGTTTTCCTCTTTTGTGAGGCAAATATGGCTTCAATGGTGTTTCTTAAAGAGGGCCTTCTTACTTTCTCCTTTTGGAGTGGTTTAAGACCGAACCTGAACAAAAGTGAAGTTTTCCTTGTTGGGGGTACTCTCCATTCTCGGTCAGTTATTCTTCAGACTCGGGTTTAGGGAAGGCGTACTCCCGGTTCGCTACCTCAGTGTTCCCATTGTGTCTTCTCGACTTACCAAGGCTGATTGCAATGCCTTCATAAGCATCATAACTTCGAGAGTCCAATCCTGGGTACAACGTTTTCTCTCCTTTGCAGGCCGACTTCAACTTATCAGCTAAGAAGCACAGACACTCTCTGGGACCCTTCGTGTCGTGTCCAACATGCGGTCAACGCATGTCGGAAAAATCGACACACGGTCAACTGCCTCCGACATGCGAGTCGGAAATTCCAACACGTGACTCCGACACGCATGGGGTTATTTTTATAAATTTTCAAAACTTCTGGGGTCTAAATATAAATATATGAAAAAAAATTAAAAAGTAAAATAATAAAAGCTAAAACGTCGCCGCACACACACGTTCTTCCGGACTCTTCAGCTTTCTCTTCGCTTCGCCGCAACGAATGAGCCTCGAGCAATGAGTAGAGCACTCGGTTCTCTTCTTTCACCGTGAGTGTCGCCGGTGTTGCTTTGTCGGCCGCACAGCCCACCCCACCAGTCACTGACTCACCGTAGCCCCCCGCGCCTTAGCCCCACCCATCACGGCATCACCACAGTCGCCTTCGACCCCGCCTTCGTCTCTCACAAGCATCGAGCCGTCACCCCAACAGCGAGCCGTCGCCTCTACCTCTGCCTCTCACAGGCGTTGCCGCATTGCTCTTCTTCATCTTGCGATTTCATCTCAGGTTAGCATCTTGGATTTCTTTATAATGCGATTTGGGATTTTTTGGCAAACCCTAGAGTTAGTTCGGGGAAAGGGGGATTTTTCAGACCCTCTTTCGGTCTCTCTGTCTCCGGCGCTCTTGTGCCGTTCTTTTGCTGGTTTCACTCCCTGGGTTGTTGTTGTTTGTGTTCAATGGACTGCTCACTGACTGATGCTTTGCGTTCTCTCTTTTTTTTTTCTTTTTTTTTTTTTGATTTTGGTGCTCCGTTCGTTCTGTTTTTTCACTTGATTGTGAGATTTTCTGTGAATTGTTTTGCTAGGTACTAACATTCAGACGAACGAGGAAGTTGCGATTAAGCTTGTGAGTGGCTCGCTCTTCACCTCCCGGTTGAAATTGGCCCTTCTCTTTTTCGAGTTCTTTGTGCATTTTGATTTTTTTTTTTTAATCTTTTAGTGTTGTTGGAGTCATCACGTCGGTACTTTGTTGATTTTGAATTTTGATGTTTCGCTTTTTACGATTTTTAAGGTGATATGGATTGTGCTCTGTTCCGATTTCTTTCTTCTTGGGTGTTTGACTAGCGTTGATGTTGGTTCACTTGCTTCCAACTTCCGGTTGGCAGTGCTAACTTCTGTATTTTGGAATGATTATTGTTTAATGAGTGGAAGCTTCATCCATTTGTGGCCTCCGCATGCATGTGCGTGTGTTTGGAGCTGTAACGCGTGAAATCATGTCGTGCTTCTGGTGTAATTCAATTGTAAGCCCAAGTGATTCGCATCTTTGGTGATCTTTTACAATGTATGTCTCGACTTTGTCGAGAAGTCAGTGCTTCTTGTCCATTGTTGAGTATTGACTTTTTGCCCCGAAAGATTACTTAAAAGTGAAAGATAAAAGATCGATTTTTCACTTGAAACCTTATAGCAATTGATAATAACAAGTTTATTTTTTATTTTTTTTGCAGAATGTCTTCAAGTTCAAACATGGCTAGTAGTACTTCAAGCACACAAGCACCTACCTCTAGCAATGAAGTTGTAAAACAACCATTATGGAGATATGTTACTAAGTTAGTTAATCATACTGATGTGGGGGGAAATTTGTCTTGGAGATGCAACTTTTGTCAAAAAGATTTTAAGAGTTCATACACGAGAGTGAGGGGCCATTTGATGATGATAAGTGGAAAAGGAATTGGAAAGTGCACAAAAGTAGAAAAAAAAAAGATCTTTTGGAGATGGAAAGATTAGAGGAAGAGGTCAATACTAAATTAATTAGTATTGCACCTAAAAATGTACCTTTACCTCTTGCTAGTTATTCACTTAGTGGTGGTGGTAGTGACAGAATGGATTTATCATTGAACTCCAAAAAAAGGAAAGGTGGAAGTGGGAGTGGAAAATCACTTGAAAATGCATTTAATATGACTCGACGGGAACGTCTAGATTGTGAGATTGCTAGGATGTTTTATTCAGCGGGCTTGCCGTTTAACCTAGCAATGAATCCTTATTTTCAATCCGCTTTCACTTATGTCGCTAATCATAATATTGCGGGTTATGTACCACCGAAATATAATTTGTTGAGGACCACTTTATTGCAAAAGGAGAAGGTAAATATTAATAGGTTGTGTACACCTATCAAAATCATGTGGAAGGAGAAGGGTGTAAGTATTGTGAGTGATGGATGGAGCGACTCATAAAGAAGACCGCTTATTAATTTCATGGCGATACCAGATGGAGAACCAATGTTTATAAAATTGGTTGATTGCTCGGGAGAAACAAAAGATATGCATTCCATTTTTGACTTGTTGAAAGGAGTTATCAATGAAATTGGGCATGAGAATGTGGTCCAAGTAATTACGAATAATGCTTCAAATTGTAAGGGCGCGAGACAACTCATTGAGCAAGAATTTTCATCCATTATGTGGACGCCTTGTGTGGTGCACACCCTTAATCCAGCTTTGAAGAACATTTGTGCCGCAAAAAATATGGAGAGCAATCACATAGTTTATAAGGAATGTAGTTGGATTTCAGATATTGTTAAGGAAGTTATGCAAATCAAACATTTCATCATGAACCATTCTATGAGATTAGCAATATACAATGAGTTTGTTAGCTTGAAGTTGCTTTTTGTAGCAGATACACGTTTTGCTTTGATGATTGTGATGCTTAGGAGATTCAAGTTGATAAAAAGTGGTCTTCAAAACATGGTGATTTATGACAAATGGAATATCTATCGAGATGTTAATCAAGAGAAAGCTAAGTTTGTCAAGGAGAAGGTGTTGGATGATTTTTGGTGGGATTTGATTGATTATACACTTTCCTTCACGGCTCCTATTTATGATATGCTTAGAATTTGTGACACCGATAAGCCTTGTCTTCACTTAGTTTATGATATGTGGGGTTCGATGATCGAAAAAGTGAAGAAAACTATATATGCACATGAAGTGAAGAGGCTAGATGAGAAGTCCACATTTTATGAGGTGGTTCACACAATTCTTGCAAATCATTGGACAAAGAACAACACTCCACTTCATTGCTTGGCACATGCCTTAAATCCCATGTAAGTTCTAAAATTGTATGAGATTATTACTTTAGTGGTTATTCTTTCTTTAACATGATAATATAATACTCCTCTTATTTATTATTGTTTTCTAATTTTATTTCATTTTATTAAATAAAGGTACTATAGTGATCAATGGCTTGATGAAGATCCTACTCGAATTTCTCCATACAAGAATAAGGACATCAACCAAGGAAGATTGAAATGCTTCAAGAAATACTTTCCTAACTTGGATGAGCGCAACAAGGTGAATTTGGAGTACGTAGATTTTGCGAGTAAAAATGGGGATTTTAAAGATTTTGATTCCATTCAAAATCGATATTCTATGAATCCTAAGGCTTGGTGGGTTAATCATGGTGCATGTGTACCGATGTTTCAAAGCATAGCCTTAAAGCTTCTTACACAACCTTATTCTTCATCATGTGCTGAGAGAAATTGGAGTACTTACTCATTTGTGCACTCGGTGAGAAGAAATAAGATGACCCCAAAACATGCAGAAGATTTGATTTTTATTCATAGCAATCTTCGTCTTCTATCAAGAAAAAGCCCACAATACGTAGAATGAGAGACTAAGATGTGGAATATTGGCGGAGATGCATTTGACTCGTTTGAAGATGTTGGGGTGCTTGAAGTTGCAAATCTTTCACTTAATGAGCCGGAGATGGAGTCTGTTTTTTTTTTTTTTTCCAGAAGAAGTGGATAATGTGGATGAATGACTTTTTGTTATATTACTTGATGGAATGTTGATTGTTTTTTTGCTTATTGTTAAATTTTAAATTTAATGGTGGAATGTGGATTACTTATTTTTTCCTTCAAGTTTTATGGATTATTACAATGCAATGTAGTTGAATTTGTCAAATTAAAAGAATGAATGATATTAACAAATGTAGGATTAATGTTTTTAGTATCGATTAATTCTAGACTATTATTATTATTATTATTATTATTATTATTATTATTATTATTATTATTATTATTATTATTATTATTATTATTATTATTATTATTATTATTATTATTATTATTATTATTATTATTATTATTATTATTATTATTATTATTATTATTATTGTTATTATTATTGTTATTATTATTATTATTAGGGTTAATACCTAAAAAACCCCAAAAACTGTACACTTGTGACAAAGTTACCCCAAACTATTTTTTTGACCACCAAAACCCCAAATGGTACATACGTGACGATCTACCCTCCGTTAGCTTCCGTTTGATTTTCCGTTAATTTTGCTGACGTGGCAAGTCATGTGGAAATTCATAAGTTTAATACCATTAAAAACCCCAAACTGGTATATTTATGACAAATTTACCCCAAATCAGTATATTTACGACAAATTTACCCTAAATTAATTTTTCAATCATAAAAAACCTAAATTGGTACACGTGCGGCACATTTACCCTCTTTCAATTTTCCCAAATTTGACCGAGTTGTGATGTCAATCAATTTTATTTTATGCATTACTCTAACATTGCCTCAATATCATTAATACTTGATTTTTTTCTTTTTTATTGGAATCATTATTAGAAAACTATTCAAAGGCTACCAAATGTGCACTTCATTCTTGTGCCGAGAAGATGCCCATTAACTAAAGATGGACAGATCGCTTGCGCACATATACAATAGAATCACACTCAAAGCACACCTAAAATTAGCGACAAACATAAGTGATTTTGGTTCCGGCATTTCAATGAGCATGTGATGTACGAGTCACTCATACCATTCACATGCAAGTTCCATGTTAAAATTTTGACACACTTACGATTCAAGGTAGGAAAGACTATGTAACGCCAACGAGCATGGTATGAGTGACTCGTACATCACATGCTCGTTGAAATGCCGGAACCAAAATCACTTATGTTTGTCGCTAATTTTAGGTGTGCTTTAAGTGTGATTCTTTTGTATATGTGCGCAAGCGATCTGTCCATCTTTTAGTTAATGGGCATCTTCTCGGCACAAGAATGAAGTGCACATTTGGTAGCCTTTGAATAGTTTTCTAATAATGATTCCAATAAAAAAAAAAAAAATCAAGTATTAATGATATTGAGGCAATGTTAGAGTAATCCATAAAATAAAATTGATTGGACATCACAACTCGGTCAAATTTGGGAAAATTGAAAGAGGGTAAATGTGCCGCACGTGTACCAATTTAGGTTTTTATGATCGAAAAATTAATTTAGGGTAAATTTGTCGTAAATATACCAGTTTGGGGTAAATTTGTCATAAATATACCAGTTTGGGGTTTTTAATGGTATTAAACTTATGAATTTCCACATGACTTGCCACGTGGCAAGAACCACGTCAGCAAAATTAACGGAAAATCAAACGGAAGCTAATCTGAGGGTAGATCTGTCACGTATGTACCAGCTTTGGGGTTTTTGGTGGTCAAAAATAGTTTGGGGTAAATTTGTCACAAGTGTACCAGTTTGGGGTTTTTTAGGGTATTAACCCTTATTATTATTATTATTATTATTATTATTATTATTATTATTATTATTATTATTATTATTATTATTATTATTATTATTATTATTATTATTATTATTATTATTATTATTATTATTATTATTATTATTATTATTATTATTATTATTATTATTATTATTATTATTATTATTATTATTATTATTATTATTATTATTATTATTATTATTACTATTATTATTATTATTATTATTATTACTATTATTACTATTATTATTATTATTATTATTATTATTATTACTATTACTACTATTACTACTATTATTATTATTATTACTATTATTACTATTACTATTACTATTATTATTATTATTACTATTATTATTATTACTATTATTACTATTATTATTATTATTATTATTATTATTATTATTATTATTATTATTATTATTATTATTATTATTATTATTATTATTATTATTATTATTATTATTATTATTATTATTATTATTATTATTATTATTATTATTATTATTATTATTATTATTATTATTATTATTACTATTATTATTATTATTACTATTATTACTATTATTATTATTATTATTATTACTATTACTACTATTATTATTATTATTACTATTATTACTATTACTATTACTATTATTATTATTATTATTATTATTATTATTATTATTATTATTATTATTATTATTATTATTATTATTATTATTATTATTATTATTATTATTATTATTATTATTATTATTATTATTATTATTATTATTATTACTATTATTATTATTATTATTATTATTATTATTACTATTATTACTATTATTATTATTATTATTATTATTACTATTACTACTATTACTACTATTATTATTATTATTACTATTATTACTATTACTATTACTATTATTATTATTATTACTATTATTATTATTACTATTATTATTATTATTATTATTATTATTATTATTATTATTATTATTACTATTATTATTATTACTATTATTACTATTATTATTACTATTATTATTATTACTATTATTATTATTATTATTATTACTATTATTATTATTATTACTATTATTACTATTATTATTATTATTATTATTACTATTACTACTATTATTATTATTATTACTATTATTACTATTACTATTACTATTATTATTATTATTATTATTATTATTATTATTATTATTATTATTATTATTATTATTATTATTATTATTATTATTATTATTATTATTATTATTATTATTATTATTATTATTATTATTATTATTATTATTATTATTATTACTATTATTATTATTATTACTATTACTATTATTATTATTAGTATTATTATTACTATTAGTATTATTATTATTACTATTATTATTATTATTATTATTATTATTACTATTATTATTATTACTATTAGTATTATTATTATTACTATTATTATTATTATTATTATTATTATTATTATTATTATTATTATTATTATTATTATTATTATTATTATTATTATTATTATTATTATTATTATTATTATTATTATTATTATTATTACTATTATTACTATTATTACTATTATTACTATTATTATTATTATTATTATTACTATTATTATTATTATTATTATTATTACTATTATTATTATTATTATTATTATTATTATTATTATTATTATTATTATTATTATTATTATTATTATTATTATTATTATTATTATTATTATTATTATTATTATTATTATTATTATTATTATTATTATTATTATTATGATCATCATCATCATCATCATCATCATCATCATCATTATTTATGCATTTATATATAAAATATTTATTTAATATTTAACGTGTTGAAATTCTCTACTTTTTGAGAAATGACGTGTCGCGTGTCGCGTGTCACGTGTCGATGCTACATAGCTAATCAGGTCAGTCCTTCACTCGATGCAAGTGTATTGGGCCAACATATTTATGTTACTTAGAGTAGTGTTAGATCATATTGAGCAAGTTCTTAGGCAATTTTTATGGAAAGGCCCTGGCCTTGGGTCAGGTGGAGCATAAGTGGCATGGGATGAAATTTGTCTCCTAAAACAAGGTGGAGGCCTTGGCATTCGCAATCTTCGTGATTGTAACACAGCAGCGATGTTGAAACATATATGGATTCTATTTACCGATAAGGAATCTCTTTGGTGTAAATGGATACACTCAACCTTTCTTAAAAATAAGAACTTCTGGGTAGTTAAAAAGCCTACCTTTTGTTCTTGGGTGTGGAGGAAATTGTTGGATCTTAGAAGTCAATCCCAACAATACTTTAAATGGCGGGTGGGGGATGGCAGATCCATCTCTCTTTGGTTTGATCCCTGGCATCCTTGTGGTCCTCTAAATTTGTTCGTCACGGACTCTTTTATCTATCGATCGAGGCTTCCCAGGCATGCAAAGTTAGTGGACTTATTCTCCGCCTCAGGTCAAGCGACTAAAGCGTTTCTCCAATCTTGGACGCATCCCTTACCTATTCTCAATCATGCTCCTGACAAGGTAACTTGGCTGCAACACTCTTCGGGTATTTTCTCAGTCTCAGCTTAGGAAACCTTTCGCTGGAATAGCAATGTGGTCCTTGGTTCTCCTTTGTTTGGCATAAAACACTTATCCCCCGGTATCGATTCCACTTATGGCTCATCTCTAGGAACAGGTTACCCACACAAGTTATGCTTCTTTCCTATGGTCGAATTGCTAATGTCTCTTGTGGTTTTTGCAACTTTGAACCGGACTCTAGAGACAACTTATTTTTTGAATGTCGTATCTCTTTTGGTCTTGCAACTTTTTGGGCTTCGAACTGCAACCTCCCGTGGCGAAATAAGCCATGGGTGGAGAATATACGTTGGACCATTAATTTCCTTTCAGGCGATGATTTCTACCATGCTATTGTTAGGTTCTCCTTTGTTGCTCTTTGTTATATTATTTGGACGGCTAGGAACAATATATTGTTTCATGGGCAGACTTTATCTGTGCCGGCTGTCACGCCCCAATCCTCGAGCGCACGCACATCCCTTGGTGGTCGATAAATTTGCGACGTCCTAGAACGCGTCGCAGACTCATTCATTTTATCGCACATGCAGAAGCGAACGATTACTCCTGACAGCAACTAACACGGGATAGAAAAGCAAGAAACAATTCACAACCCAAAGCACGCTTTTATACACAAAACTAGGTTTATATACAAAATTAGTCTATCTACCAAAAAGATCAGTCCTTAAAAGGAAACTGTCTTACGACCCCCTACTCGGACGCGTTTACCGATCCTTCGAACTCCATAGGCTCTGAGGGCGCCGGGTCCACGATAGCACCATCAGGATGGTCAGCTGTACCTTTGCCAAAAGCGGCGTCTACTACTGCAGTTGGGACCTCAAAACCCTGGAGGGGACCAACTTTGTGTCCATTGAGCCCGCAACAAAACCACGCCCTGAATCGATGAGGTACCCTCTCAGGTAGGCCTTCATCGACCCAGACGGTGGTCACTACGAACTCGTAGACCCAGACCCCATGGCCTCCAGGAACAAGGAAATTAGTAACCAGCTCGATAACTCTCCGAGGCTGACCATAACGAACTGGCGGGGCCGCCAGCTAAGGACCTGAAAAGAATTGAGCCCACGACAGGGTGAGACAATGTCTCGGCAAGTTCACCCCCTAAACTCCGACTAGGAAGGAAATACGCCTAGAGGCAGTCTATGCACACAAGACAGAGGACTTACCTCACCTCAGTTTCCTCCTACATGTCAGTACAATTCATATACTCAATCAATCAATCCAATCAATACAATCGATCAATCAATCCATTAATTCAATCAATTCAATCGATCAATTCAATCAATACAATCGATCTAAGGGTCCTGATTATAAGACCAAATCGTTATGACATGTTCCATACCGTGCCACAATTTTGTCCCATAATCCGGCACATCAATTTCAATCATTCACATGATCCAATTCGATTACTGCCCACACAGGCACAATATACCGATGCACATCGGTCTTCTAGCATAGCCAGGCTTCGTCTCACACCTTTGAGCATGGCAACATCCACCAACACACATCGGGGACAACATTTCCGAAGGAGCATTGGTCCAGAATCTACTGCGACCAGCTTTTGTTGTCCAGGGGCATCCCATATAGGGGCAACGTCCTATCGACGCACATTAGGGACGGGTTCACTTAGCCATCACACGATCAATCAATCCCGGCCAAAGATATTGTGCTTTGCACTCAAATGTCCCAATTAAAATAATGTCTTGGCCTATTTTCTTTGTATTAAAAACATCCGATAAAAATAATCGTGTGTGGGTACAAAGTCAACTTGAGTAAAAAATGCAATATTTTCCTTTTCAAAAATCCCACTGTTCAATATAGTACATAAAGACATTTTTGGCGTTAAAAACCGACGCTCGAGATTTTCTAATTAAATACTGAAATTTCACAATTTTGGAATAAATAACCAAAATTCCAATCGCCATTCAATTTGCACAAATTACCACTCAATTGCATAAACAAAAAGCACACCATTGCAATCAGCACGAAATTCCGGTCATTGACTATCTCGGTATAATTTTCGGAATTTAATAAATAATTAAATAAATACCAAAAATACCAACTTAGGCCGGAAATGCTAATCTAACCACTTAAACGGGCCTAGAAAATTTTTGAACCTATCTAGATAAATAGTACGATCTCTTTAGCCCTTAATTAATCTACTCTAACCACCTAACATGCACAATTGAATAATTAAATCATTAATCCGTTTTAACTAACCACCTAATCCCTAATTAGCCTAAACTAATCACCCCTTAAGTATCATTAACTCCCTAAGCAAAGTTTAGCAATTAAACTCACCGGTTTAGCGGGTCGGTGAGTCCACGACGACGGCGACATGGAGGCAAGCGATAGACAAGCCTGCGGCGACACCAAGCAGGGTCCGAACGGGCCTAAAAACGAGCGTTGAAGTTCTCAACTGGGCTGGGATTCGGTCTCTGGTCGCGGCTGAAGGAGGCTGCTGGTTGGGCTAGAATGGCAAGGCGAGTGGACGGGCGGCTGCAGCAACGCCAAGCGATGCTCAACGGTGGCTGGACGGCAACGGACGGTGGCCAGGCAACCTCAACAATGACCAGGAAGGCTCGGGGGATGGCGAGGAGGCGCGAGCAGGAGGCGAGATGCGAGTAGGGAAGGCAGGCGGCTCGCGGTGCGGCACCCCCTCGGCACGGCCCCCGATCCGTTAGGGTCGCCACAGGTACTAACCGCTTATCCTACTACATACCAGTCTAATACCTTTTAATTAAAGTGGAACCATAGTTCATGGGGGTTGATCAATTAAATTATTTTTTTTTTTTGAAAAGGTCTCAGCGTAACTCATTAACGGAAGCATAATCGAATCTCACCATCCTTTACTCCAATAACAATAATGCAATGCACACCAACTATGCACCAAATGAAAAGATAAAGCCGAGTCACTTTTATTTACATTTTCAAGATGGACATCTCAGGTCGGTATAGCAAAAGGCCAAGATTTTTAACTATACTTGGCTATAACTCAAAAGAGAACTCGACCCTACATCAGACATGTACACCCATCCATCAACAAGTGTCGGCTATCCCAAAAAGTGTCAGCTCCTACCAGTCATACGAGCCATCACACCTAACCCGGTGCATCGGGCGGCGGCATCCCTAGCATCACCCCATTGCGTCGAACGTGAACAGACAGGAACTCTTGGACTACAGGGCCCCTAGCCAAGCCCACTTCATACATAACCAACACACGGACTCGAACAAACATCAAACCAAGAACACTGACCAAATGTGCTCTGCGTACTCAACCTCAACATCATACGGTAAGCCGTAAAAGGTGCCACGCGCGACCGGTGGCAAAGGCATCTTTTAATCTGAAATGTTAATCCCCAAAGGGGTGAGTACAACCACTCAGCAGTAAAGAGTGGACCCTAATGGGCCAAGTGGCCGGCCCATTAAGGGCAAGTCCTAAGGTGCCCTAGAGCTTTTAATAGGTAATGAACTTACCTATAGGTTTGTGTTTTAGCCTTAGTTCCTTTTAAGGCTTTGTATTTTTGTGCCGTGTGTTTTTAATTTTAAACCTAAGGTAATCAATAAGTATAAATTATGTGTTGTCATGCTTGTTATAGATTAAATGTTATGGGTTTTTAATTAGGTAAAATAAATTGTTAGTTTTAAATTAAGTTGGGAAAAAGAAGTTGGATTGGGCCTTAGGCCCAAGAGTGGACCCTAATGGGCCAAGTGGCCGGCCCATTAAGGCCCACAAGTGGGTTGTCGCCGGCCCAAGGGGAGAGGAAGAAGTGGCCGGCCCACTTCTTCCAAGAGGGCCCAAGCTTGAAGCCCAAGCCCAAGCCCATTGCATGGGGCTTTGCCAAGTGGCAAAGGGCCTTCCATGCATTGGCTCTTGGTGAGGCAAGGCAATCATTGCCTTTGGGGAAACCAAAAGGGAAGAGTGGCCGGTTGGGGGAGGGGGTGTCGTGCGAGAGAGAGAGAGAGAGAGAGAGAGAGAGAGAGAGAGAGAGAGAGAGAGAGAGAGAAAGGGAGAAAGAGAGAAAGGGAAGAGGAGAGGAGGCTCGCGCGAGGAAGGGGAGCCGTCCGTCCACCGCACGCCGCCGTCCATCCGCCACCTTGTCGCCGTTTCTCCTTGCGTTTGAGGCAAGTTTAGGGTCCATCATCCCTTTGCATGTGTGTTTTGTATGTTGGTTAGGCTATTTTGTTGTCTTGAATGCATGAAAATGGAGTGAGGATGGTTGTTCTTGAGAGATGCTTGCTGTTTTCGCACGGATCACTGAAGTCAGAAACTTGTGAGGGCTTGCATGTATGTTTGGAGTTCGATTTTCGCTTGGATATCTTCATGAAAGTTGTAGCTAACACCTTGAACTATAACATACTGAAATTTCGTGAAATATTATGGAGATTTAAGGGGTCAAAGCCTCATCTTTCGGAGACCCTAGATCTGGAACTGTTTTTCTGACCTTGTGGTGGATTTGTGCTTGCATGTTGATTTTTACTATGAATCTCTCTTCGAATTCTTCATCAGACTTGTAGAGAACATCTTAAGGATGAACATACTCAAATTTGAAGTAAAATGAATAAGTATAGCTTAGGAAACCAACCTGATCTTGAGGATGATGAATCTGGTGTCGCGATGTGGGATACCCGAGACTTTGTGGAACCATTTGGAGGTCTTCCTTTGGTATTTTGGCCTAAGTTCCTTCATGAAAGTTGTAGGGGATCCTTAGAAGTATAACATATCCAAATTTCAGAGAAAACGAAGAAGTGTAGGTAGGTCAAATCCCCATATTTCGGACATAGTCCCCTGTGCATTTCGGTAACCTGACCAGAAGCTTCGAGGATCTAAAAAAATTTATCTAAAATGAATTTTGTTGGATAAATTCTCTTGAAGTATTTTGAAGTTGACAAAACGTTTTTTATCAGTCTAGTCTGAAGACTTACAGACTCTATTGACAAAGTCTGAAGATCAAAGTCTGAAGCTGGCAAGACTCAAGACTTATATTTCAAAGTCTACTCACATGGACAGTTTCCAGAAAGACGTTTATTCTGATCTTTTATGATCTTATTCTAATGACTAGTGGATATCTTTCTACTGGATTCAGCACTAAACGATCTTACTTTCATATGGAATATGTTTAGATTCTCTAAAGATTTCGCAACTTATATTTGGAAGGATCTACTTATGGAAACCGAGATCCCGATTGTATGGGCGAAAGCAGGATTGATGGGCTATCAACACTTACCTTAAAGAGCTCGAGATCTCTAATTGATTCTGTCCAACGGGTTGATTGGAAGAACTTCTTTGGAAGGTGCCAACGGTATTGAAGGCATGAAGAAGTATATAAGAGAGATGCTCTAGTTGTTGAAGGGTGCGGATAGAAGAATTCCAAAGTCTGAATCTCCTTTTCTATTTTGCGATATCATTCTTCGAGCGTTACATGTAATCAAAAGAGAGATCATATTGTAGTAAGACCTTGAGGAAGTGTAGTAGAGTAATCTACACTGTGGACTCAAGAGCGTGAGACTGTAATCACTCTTATTGATTCTTAGTGAAATCCAGCCAGAAGGGCTGTCCGTGCGGGAGAGTGGACGTAGGCTTGGTCTAAGCCGAACCACTATAAATCTGGAGTCTTAATTCTATATCCCTAATCCTTTTTATCTTTAACTGCTTTCATTTGCTGCAATTGTTGGTTTTAAGTTATTCATATTTCGATCGGATTAATTTATCAAAATTGCTTTAAACACCTGTTCACCCCCCTCTAGGTGCTAATTCTAGTCCTAAAAATTGGTATCAGAGCTTGTGTACTTGTTTATAATAAGTGTCTTTACTTCTAAGTAAAAGATCTATGGCTAGTATGTTGCCTACAGGGTTGATTGAAGGTCAAAGCAATACCAGACCTCCATACTTTGATGGAAAAGATTACAGCATATGGAAAAATAAGATGAAGGCGTTCCTAAGATCGAAAGATCCTTTGGAATGGGAAGTGGTTGATAAAGGAATCATTCCTGCTGCTGCATCGGAATCAGAGAGAGGAAAAGAAACTTTTGTTTCTACTCTTCTAACTCAAGAAGAAATCACCAAGAGACAGACTCTCGACGCCAAAGCTATTTACTCTCTATATTGTGCTTTATCCCCTACTGAATATAACAGAATATCTTCTTGTGATACAGCAAAAGAAGTATGGGATAGGCTTCACATTACCTATGAAGGAACTGATCGTGTGAAAGAAACGAGGATCAACATTCTCTTGGGACAATATGAAGTCTTTAAGATGAGATCAGGAGAATCAATAACTGACATGTTTAGTCGCTTTACTGAAATTGTGAATGGTCTTGAATATCAGGGACATCCAATCTCAGGACATATGAAGGTCAACAAACTCCTTCGAGGACTCTCAAAAGACTGGAATTATATAAAAACCTCAATAAGAGAGACACAGAGGATTGCTCCACTTTCTGTAGACGAACTGGTTGGGACTCTTCAATCCTATGAAGTGGAACAGACCAACGAACAGGAAGACTCAAAAGGTAAGAAATCTATTGCCTTAAAGTCTAATGACTATTCTGATGCTACAGACTCTGAAGAAGATCTAGACGATGAAGAACTGGCACTCATGATAAAGAGATTCAGAAAGTTGAACAGAAAAGGAAGGAAATTCAATTGGAAGAAACAAAATTCTCAAAGGTTTCAAAACAGGTCAACAGAGGAAGATGATTCTAATAAAGAAGTGACTTGCTTTGAATGCAAGAAAAAAGGGACACATCAGACCCAACTGTCCTCTGTTAAAGAAGAGAAAAGGAAAGACTGAGAAAAACAAGAAGGCACTCAAAGCAGAGACTTGGAGTGATACTGAATGTGAAGAAAGTGACGATGATTATGCCAATATCTGTTTAATGGCAAAGTCAGACTCGGGAATCAGACCTTGATTCGCATTACGACTCGACAGCGAACTCGAGGTTAGTAACCTGAAAATTCCTGTTAAAGTTTCTAAATATATTAATGAACTTTGTCTTAGTCTGAAAACCTCTCTTAAGAGGATCTCCGAATTAAAAAGGGAAAATTCTACATTGAAGCAACAGGATAAACTTATGAAAGAAAAGTTTGAAAAGCTAGAAAAAGATTTTACTGTTGTGAAAGAAAACTCAGACAGTATTTCAAATGAAAACAATCTTTTGAAAAATGATATCACTAACATATCAAAAGATTTTCAAATGGTTCTGAAAAGCTGGATAAGATTCTTTCGATACAAAGACCATATTTTGATAAGTTAGGTCTTGGTATGACTTCTGAAACTATTCCACTGATTGATTTTCCGAAGGTAAAAGAAAGAATTAAACAAAGACCAGCTAGAATTGTTTACAAAAATCATTTCCAGAAAGTTTTTGTAAAACCTGTTGGTAGAAATGCTCTGAGATGTTCCAAGTGTAAAAGCTTAGAACACTTTGAGAAAGAATGTCCTTTGGTTTGGAGACCTGTTAAAAGGAGTTGGGCTAAGACTGTCTATTGTTCTAACACTTCTGGACCCAAGATGGTATGGGTACCAAAAAGAGCTTGAATTCTTGTTAATTGCAGGTTACTATCAAAAAGAAGATTAAATGGTATCTTGATAGTGGCTGCTCAAGACATATGACAGGAGACTCAAGTTATTTCATAAAACTTATTCAGATAGACGGAGGAAAAGTTTCCTTTGGTGGTAACAACAAAGGAAGGATTACTGGTCGAGGAACAGTAAAGATTGGAAGTTTGTCTATCAATAATGTTTCCTTAGTTGAAGGATTAAATTACAACCTGCTTAGCATAAGTCAGTTGTGTGATTCTGGTTTCAAGATCAACTTTCAGGAAGAAACGTGCTCTGGAATCAGTAAAGACTTTACTCAATCTTTTACTGGTCGAAGACATGGAAATATCTATCTGCTGGATGTGAATCAAGAAAGATTACAGTGCTTAATATCAGTACAAGATGAAGCAAATCTATGGCACAAGAAGCTAGGCCATATCAATATGAAGCAAATCAACAAGATCTCTACAAAGAAACTTGTTAGAGGATTGCCTATTCTCAATTATTCAAAATTTGATCTATGTACACCATGCGTACTGGGTAAACAGGTTAGAAACTCTTACAAATCAATAAATAAAGTTTCCACTAATCATGTATTGCAGCTTCTGCATATGGATCTGTTTGGACCTACCAGAACGCAAAGCATTGGTGGTAAAAGGTTCTGTCTGGTGATAGTGGATGATTATTCACGATTCACTTGGGTCTACTTTCTTTCAATTTGAAGAAAAATCAGATGAAGGATTCTTTCTTGGATACTCAACTACAAGCAAAGCTTTTAGAGTGTTCAACAAAAAGACTCAGACTGTGGAAGAATCAATGAATGTCAAATTTCAAGACTCTCCACAAGTTCAGCAAATTCAGACTGAAGATTCAGAATCTGCTCCAGACACTGCTAGATCTAACTCCACTGAAGCAGTTACTAAATCGAAATCAGTACAACAAGCTACTGATGAAGAATCTACTCAAGAAGAAGATCAACAATCTATCAGACTGACCAGTAACTGGAAGCACAAGTCTAGTCATCCTGAAGAACTCATTATTGGGAACATTAATGAGGGAATTCGAACAAGATCCAAAAGGCGAGAAGAGTCTAGTGATGTTGCTCTTATTTCTGAAATAGAACCCAAAAATATTGAAGAAGCTTTAGCTGATGAAAGCTGGATTGAAGCAATGCAAGAAGAGCTTAGACAATTCAGTATCAACGGCGTATGGGAATTGACTCCCAAACCAAAAGGTAAATCAGTTATTGGAGCTAAATGGGTTTTCAGGAACAAAGTTGACGAAAAAGGCAAAGTAACGAGAAACAAAGCAAGACTCGTGTCTAAAGGATACACGCAAGAAGAAGGGATAGACTATGATGAGACTTACGCTCCAAGAGCAAGGTTAGAAGCAATCAGATTACTACTTGCTTTTGCTTGCTATAAGAATTTCAGGTTGTTTCAAATGGATGTCAAAAGCGCATTCATGAATGGATTTATTCAAGAAGAAGTCTACGTGGAACAACCTCCCGGATTTGAAGATTCAAAGAAACCAGACTCTGTGTTCAGACTGAAGAAAGCTTTATATGGATTGAAACAAGCTCCTCGAGCTTGGTATGAAAGGCTAAGTAATTTCTTAATTCATAGTGGCTTTTCTAAAGGTAAAGTAGACACTACTTTTTTCATTAAAAAGGAAGGTAAAAGCTTTCTACTTGTTCGGATTTATGTTGATGACATTATATTCGGTTCATCTAATGAGACTTTGTGCAAGAAATTTTCTAAGTCTATGTAGGATGAATTCGAGATGAGCATGATGAGTGAACTATCTTTTTTCCTTGGTCTACAAGTCAAACAACTAAAGGAGGGAATATTCATTCATCAAGAAAAATATGCAAAAGAACTTGTTAAAAAGTTCGGTCTGGAAAATTGCAAAAAGACTGACATACCAATGTCAAGTTCCTTGAAGATAGACAAAGATGAAGCAGGGAATAAAATTGACCAAAAGTTATACAGGAGTATCATTGGTTCACTTCTTTATCTCACTGCATCCAGACCTGATATATTATTTAATGTTTGCATATGTGCTAGGTTTCAATCTGATCCTAGAGAATCTCACTTAAGTGCTGTTAAACGTATTATTAAATATGTTGCTACTACTGCTAAGATCGGTCTTTGGTATCCCAAAGAAGGAGACTTTACACTTCTTGGCTATTCAGACGCAGATCTTGCAGGTTGTAGAGTTGAAAGAAAAAGCACCTCAGGTACTTGTCAATTGCTTGGAAACAGGGTAGTATCTTGGTTTTCAAGGAAACAAAGTACAATGGCTCTTTCAACGGCTGAAGCAGAATACGTAGCCCTTGGAAGTTGCTGTTCTCAAATATTGTGGATAAAACAATAACTACAAGACTTTGGCATTGAAGACTCTTGCACAGAAATAAAATGTGACAACACCAGCGCAATCAATCTGACAAAGAATCCAATCCTACATTCAAGAGCAAAACATATTGAGATTCGACATCACTTTATAAGAGATCATGTTCAGAACAAAGAGGTCTTGATACAATTCATAGACTCAAATAATCAACTGGCTGACATCTTCACAAAGCCACTAGAGAAAAGCTTGTTTGAGTCTATTCGCTCAAGACTCAATATATTATCTCTTGAAGAATGCTGACACTCAGACTCAGTAACTAAAGTCCGATGCAGCATCGACTCAAAGGTTAAAGATCAGAAAAACGAATCGACACGACTGTAAGTTCATTTACTTAAACTGTCTTATCGATAAGGTAAGATTATCTGTTTATTTTTAAGGCGGTTATATTTAAAGAAGAGTGGTTATCGTTTTATTAAGGCAGTTATTTTTCAAAAGGAAATTTTAAAGATTTCTAAAAGATATGACGC